>JARFJB010002265.1:1402500-1535000 GCA_036346205.1 Vesta saturnalis | reverse complement strand
TGGGATTTAAAGACTTTCCATTGGCATTTTTTGTATTATGTGTTTAAGTACGGATCTTATCTTAGTTAAGATACGAGATAATGTACGAACTGTATAAATTAGGGGTCACATTTGTTAGGTATAAGCTTATCTATCATATTTTGCTATGAAGTAAATAATATAAACTATTTTCCGTTAACCATCATAATTACATTTTTTTAAATTACTTTAACCGGACCAATTATACATTTCGGAGGTGTTTTCAAAATTTTTATTTGGTTTGTACGTAAGATTTTTATTATTAAGTTTTTAAAAACCAAATTAGTTTCGGAAACAATTTAATTATACGCAATATTACATAATGTTTGAGTATCGTCATCGTAATTGAGTATCAGACTGAAAAAACTGTCTACCGGAAAGTGGAAAATTTTTCACGATTGTTTATATCATTAAGTATACAAAATAATAGTGACCTATTTATATATGACTGTTATCCTGTAATTTCACGAAATATTTTACTATATAACATTGTACGCACGTACAATTTATTAATTAGCTTAAATAAATAATTGATTTAAACGTAACACTATGATTACGATGGTATTCTAGTAATGTAGTTATAAATGGAAGTGTAGAGTTAAAAAAAATGGGGTACGCCACTGACTTAATCTAAACGTAGTAGGGGAAAAGCACGAGACGCAATCGTTCCGTAGATCATAAAGACCAGTCAGAAAATGGTGCTGGTTGTGAATGTGTAAAAAAAGTTGGGTTAAGGTGTGTGGTGTGTGTTTGTGAGAGAAATAACAATGATTGGAGTTCCGATTCCACGAGATTCTGATACCACGTGGGACCTTTCGTACATTAATTAAAGTGAAAAAATGGTTGCACATACAATTAGGTTATTTAAAGAAATTTAGTGTTTTAAGGTGTTATATAATGCACACATTGTGGTTAACGAGCAGGTTACTGTCTCGTGCGATTTGGAATGGCATTTCCAATCTATCAACAGCAGCAGATGCTAATTTACAACGAAAGAAGGACCCCCAAATTATATCTGCTGTTTGTGGATTTCCTAAGGAGAGAAAAATACAAAGACTGATAAAAGGACAATTTGGAGATGACGCATGGTTTGCAGCTAAATACAAAACTGCTGATGTTTTAGGTTAGTTTGTTTATTTAACCTAACCTCTTAAATTTCCTTTAATATGTAATTTTCTTTAAGGGGTTGCTGATGGTGTGGGAGGATGGCGGGCGTATGGTATAGATCCTGGAGAATTCTCCTTACATTTAATGCAAACCTGTCAAAGGCTAGTCAATATGGGTCGATTTACACCTTGTAACCCTTCGGAACTTCTTGCTAGAAGTTATTATGAACTTTTGCACCATAAGAAAGCTATACTAGGTATGTTTTATTGTTTAATAAATATGTTATCTTTCCTAATTTACATAATGTTTTGCTGAACGATTAATTAATATAAGGATATAAAAATTACCTTAATTAAAAAGTGATATGCATTATCATTCCGGGCATTCATAAAATATAAAGAGCACTTCAACAGTTTGATAAATGAAAGTATGTAGCATAGATGCTATTATTACAGCAATTCAATTGACACAATTTAATAAATTAGGTGTCATTGTTTACGTGCATTTCAAATTAGTGCTTCATAACAATAATTGATTTTTATTAAAGATAGTTCAGTGCTTTACATATAGCTCATCTAATGAATGAACTTTGCTCGAATATAAATTCTGTACATATATTGCTTGTGAGTATGACTTCTTTTTGGAGTTTTTTAATTGTGGTAGATTCATATACCTAGATTATTAAAACGTAGAATATGAATGGTTGATAAATCAAAACAGTATCTCATTGAGGACAGAGTTAAAACAGTTATCAAATTAAAGTAAGACCATGTGTAGTTTATTGGTCTAAATGTTTTACGAATAATCTAATATAATTCAGAGATTGGTTTTACTATTCAATCAAAGCAGTTAAGGTCTGTGCCGGTTTGATATTTTAAGCAAGATATGCACAGTTTAAGGCGTTTACATGTGATAAAACAAAAATTGAAGGAAGATGATAAATAAGCAATACAAAATGATTGTAAAATATTGCTATACTAAATTTTGTTATTTGTGTGGTTTGTAACAAAGGCTAATAGATGGCAGTTATACATTTTTAGTGTCGCACATTATTTATTCCCAGTTTTGATGGTGTAAAATTGCAGTATAGTTGTGTTGTTAATGCTTTGCAATGTCAACAGTAATGAGACAGTATGACATCCCTAACATATTCTAAAAGAATGAATAATTAAAAACAAATCTGGAGTCAAGGCAGTATTGTGAAAGTATTATTTAATTTATAGTCTAGGAAAAACCTGGACATTATAATTAAAGATTAGATTATTGTATCTTCATTTTAAAATACCTAAATTTACTTCTTTTTATCGTTATTTTTTTTGTAAAATATGGAAATATTCCACAATTAGGATTAAATTAAGTTAGTTCAATAAAAAAAAATGCATTTAAAAACCTGTTTAGGTGTTATTAATGATTTGAACGCCTTTTTAAGTTTCATGGAAACTACCTTGCATTGGGAGGGGGCGCTCATTTCTATTAAAACCAGGACCAAATTAGTCCTCAAATTGTAGTTTCTTAATTTTTTCAATATGTATATTTGCTGGATATGAGAACGAAAACAACCTGTCCTTGTAGATTTGCTTCCAGTTCGAAAATGCTACCATTACAAAGTAAACATCCCAGCAAGTAACTATTTGTATCAAAATTAACAGTCTTGATTCAAAAATAAATAATTAAATTGAATTATAAATGTTCAAACTCGATTGTTTGGAAACTTTTATTATTTGATGGGGGGTAGCGAGAGGAGAGGATTGAAAGTTTTGAATATTCTTGTACGTGAAAAACTCTAAGCATTACATTTGTTAACAAAATGTTTTCATAGCAATCCGGATGTTTATAGGGTTGAAAATTGCAACATTAAAATGAAAAATTAGAAATCTAATGGACAAATTACGTGACATTGTCAGATGCACCAAAATTTGTTGGTTACAGTTAGTATGCGGTAAATTCGCCCTGGAAAACTTGCACCTGTAAACTCGCCCCTGAAAACTCGGGCCCAGATAAAGTCGCCTCCAGAATATTCGCCCCCGAAAGATCCATCCCCAGAAAATTCGCCCCCGAAAGACCCATCCCCTGAAAATTCGCTCCCGGTATAGGGCATATAATCATATATACCAAAAATGAAAACTGTCGGGATGGTGGGACCGAGTTTATAAGGATTCGTACCTATACAGTGTGGCCCACTTAAGCGGGATTGCTCCATAACTCCCTTACTATTACAAATACGAAAAAATGTCTTATATGAAAGTTGTCCACAGTCATAAACTACACGTTTTAACATTATTTTCAGAAATGGCGGACTTCCGGTTATACCGGAAACTCATGCCAACTTCGTTATTTTAAATAGAACAACCTATATATTATTATATTTTTGAATTCCTCGTTGAATTTGAAGGTTACTTTAAACTATTCTATGGGTCTACGTCGCATTGCTTCTGAGTTATTTGACATTTTGTAGAAAAAATGACGTTTGGAGTGCCTCCGAAAACTTTCAATATCTCGAAGACGGATACCGGTAAAGATGTGGCTTTCGTTTTTTACTTCCGAAAAGGGTACCGCATCATTCTCATTCATTGCCAAAAATCTTGCTTTTAGAATTCAATAATTTTTATCGCTCCGAAAATATTTTTTTTCAAACATGGATAACTTGATTTTTTAATGGAACCACCCATATTTTCTTACATCAGCGGATAGTTGATGTAACATTATCGATATTTTGGAGTGATAGTTTTCGAGATATTCACATTTTTATCTAATTTCAGTTTTTATTGCGCATTTCCGCGGTGCTTTGGAAAACGTTTGTCAATTGTTTTAAACAACTAATAATAAACGTCAGGTTCTCGAGCTTCTGCTGTGCTTTGCTGTCTTGTGTATCAGTTTAAGTGTTTCTACAAGACATTTCCATTAAAATGTTGTTGTCCGACGCATAGGTGATCGACATGACTTTCGTTCTTAGAGAATTCCAAAGAAATGCGTTATTGGCGTCAAGGATTTATGCGGTACGGTATCCTGAACGAAGACTTCCCTGAGAAACAGCCTTTCAAAAGTTGTTACAACGTTTTACAAAGACCGGACGCGTGCGGTCTCAAACGAGGGAACGTGTCAACAGGATAACCTGAATGCACAAGAAATACAGGTTATCCTGTTGACACGTTCCCTCGTTTGATACTGCACGCGTCCGGTGTTTGTAAAACGTTGTAACAACTTTTGAAAGGCTATTTCTCGGGGAAGTCTTCGTTCAGGATATCGTACCTCATAAATCCTTGACGCCAATAACACATTTCAATGGAAAGGAAATTTAATTTTCTATCCGCTGATGTAAGAAAATATGGGTGGTTCCATTTAAAAAAATCAAGTTATCCATGTTTGAAAAACATTATTTTCGGAGCGATAGAAATTATTGAATTCTAAAAGCAAGATTTTTGGCAATGAATGAGAATGATGCGGTACCCTTTTTGGAAGTAAAAAACGAAAGCCACATCTCTCTACCGGTATCCGTCTTCGAGATATTGAAAGTTTTCGGAGGCACTGCAAACGTCAGTGGACAAAGTTTATATAAGACATTTTTTCGTATTTGTAATAGTAAGGGAGTTATGGAGCAATCCCGCTTAAGTGGGCCACCCTGTATAGTAAGTAGGGTGCCTTATGGGCGAGTAAGTGACGTATCAAAGATAGGGAGTGAGGAATAAAATTAACTGTTTTAGTTATTACTATGATCCTTTTACTTGTTATTTGTGTGGAATGTGATATAGTTACGGATTCGAAGTTACGACGATCGAGACGTAATCGGGCGAGTTTAACGCACAAGCAACGATATTGTACTTTCCTACGAGTTATGTATCTCATTTTTCAGGGGACTGCATGCTTTACATATTATACATTAACTTGATATTACGCAACGCACTCACGTAGTTACATCATTGGGTAGCGCCTCGTGTCGTCCAAAATTGCGTGTGCACAAGTTAGGGCCAGAAATGTATTTGCATACCAAGCCTATTTGGTTGCGCCGTTTCACAATTTCCCTTGGAGCAGAGCTTACCAGAATGTCAATTTTTTTGGGAGAGTTTCCTATGATGTAAATATTTCGGCGAAAGCAAATTTTCGTTAGGGACGAGTTTTCGTAGGGGCGAATTGATCGGGGAGACTTTTTCTACAATCTTACATCTGTATCTTACAAACACTTTCAACAATATTTTAACACCGACACAATTCTAAATAACACTTTCATTCAAATGAATCACACTCTGTCCACAAAACTAGCACAGGTCATGATGTGATACTTGAATGTGCATAATATACCGAGTATCCCAGTAAGGCCAGCGGCCGTTATCTTGGTAATAATAGATCATCGCAGAGTTTTGGGGTAAAAGTTCTTTTTGAAAAAAAGTTATAAATTCAATTTATTTTAACCAAAACTAATAAGCTTAGTCTCGTTGAAAAGAGCTTTCTCTGTGTTATTAATTTCCCTGTAAACTATTCTTCTTTACTTCTCATAGCGCTCGCTAAAGGGCGCTTTTTAAACATTTTTCTCGTAATTTTCAAATGGAAGGGTAGTGAATGTTTAATATTAGCCAAAAAAAGATGACTAAACACTAAATAATTTTGTGAACACCACAAATCCATCTTTTTTCAAACTAAAGTTGTTTATAAAACACTGTCAAGAAAGCTTTATTTTGCACAGTTGAAACAGTTTACAATTTATTCAACAACAATGTAAATTCGAACAACAATAGTAACTTAGAAAACAATAACAACAAGGATCATCTGATTCAAACGTTAAAAATAGTTATTGATATGTATCAAAATCGCTCTGTCATTGTAGTCGAATTTTCGGTAAAATTAAGTGAGAATTTTCATAGAATTTTGTTTCATAAGTAGTAAAAAAGTAAACAAGTAAGTATCAAAAACTAACTTTTTAATGCGGCCTCTGTACAGGGTGGTCCACCCAAGATGATCCTGTACCTTATCTCGAAACCTGTGGCGACAGTTATAAAAAAGTTAAATACAAAAGTTAAATGGGAAGTAATGAATTTTTTTTAAATATTTGTTTATACAGGGTGTTCAGTTTTGATTGGATTGAAACCAACTGTTTTATTTTAAATGTAACACCCTATATATTATAGCATATTCGTATTCTGTACTAAATTTGGAATATTTTTTGTTAATATAAGTATGAATATCAAAATTCCTTATAGTTTTTGAGTATTTATTGATTAAACTTTTTTTTGTGAAAATGCAGTATTTAAAAAAAAGTAATTTAGATTGTTGAAGCTGAATTAAATGTGAAATAATTTTACACATCAATCAACGGATAGTTGTACTAATACTTTTTAGTAAATTTATTGCTTAACAATCTACAGGGTGTTGTGGAATGTCTACCATTTAATGTATATATGTCATATTTCGAAAATGTGTAATTTTGAAGTTATTGACAATTTTCTAGCTTACGTGGCATTAAATATAATATTGAAAAAGTAACATTCAAAGTTAGCTGTATTTATTAAATGCGAATCTAGCATTTTTGATGATGACACTTGCAGGTGTATATTAATTGTCAGTTTATACAGGGTGTCCCAAAGTTCTGGTCTCGGACGATTGCGTAGTTACGTAGACAACATAATTTTCAATATTTGGTTAAACTTGCACCATAAACGAACACATTCAGTGTGGCTATATTAAGTTACATTTTTTTTAAATGGAACACCCTGTATTTTATTAAAAATTTGAATCTCCACGTTTAAGAGCTTTTCAAAAATATATGGTCTTACTAGGTTATACAGGGTATTTTATAAGTTATGGTCAATAGTGTACAATAATCTGTCACCCCGCCAGTCATTAAATCTAGTAATGTGTGAAGATTTTTTCATTTGGTTATATTATGAGGTTATTAGATTTTTAGAAGGTAGGTTGGATTGGTATTTCGTATCTCTTGTAATACAGGGTGAAACAAAACTCCAATTAAAGAATATCTCAAAATTTTTAATGGAACATCCTGTATATTGTATTGTCATTTGTTAGCGATTGCACTAATCTTTCAAACGATATAGAGTTTGTATGACCAATTTCATTAAGCAGAATGAGATTGTCATTAAAACTGTAAAAAAACCAACTCAATCATAAATTTGAAAATAAAACGCTCGCTATAGCTATTTTCTAATACTAATATCTAACTGGTTACTTACATTTCTAACGCTTCAATGTGGATCTTGTATGATGGCATTATCAATGATGAATGAATTTCGAACTTATTTAACAATTCGGTAGTAATTCTTGCAGGAAATGCATTTCTTATTCTTATTCTCATATTTAAAAATTAACAAAAGCATTCTCTGTTTCTATCTTAACCCAGATACCCCCGGAACTATTTTTTTGTGAAATTTATGTTTTTTTCACATTTTTAGATCTTAATGTAATCCAAGATCAGTATTATATAAAAAAATGTTTTTTAAAAAGGATGGTTTTTCTGGAAATGGGTGTTCTTTTAAAGGAACAGTGGGATAATAAACTTCTACCAGCTATGAAAAATAACGGGAGGTAGATTATATTTAAAATAATACAAAATACACATATTGAACATAGTTTGCGTTACTAATTCGTATGATAATTAACAAAACAATTTTTAGGGTGTAATGCAACCGAGCATTTTTGGCATATAAAGTTGCAATTTTTATGGCATACACCACATCGGGTCTGTTTTTCTTGATACACAACTAAATGATCTAGCCTATCAAATTTTGAGTGTTCATGAAGATTTGTAGATTGGCGACTGGGTCCTCTTTTTGATGTTTTTTTGTATGTTTACAATATCGCTAATGCGACAGATCGTCTGAAAGAGAGATGGTCCTTCTGTCCACCACCATGCCTGTATATTTGCCAACCGTTTTGTAAGGCCATATCTAAGCAGTGACAAATAAGTGGAAAATACCACTTCTTTCCGATGTTCTGTATAGGCTTATATTTTGGACCGCCCTATCCACCCCTCCCATGTGCTCATTATATTTCCTTATAATTGAAGGCTGTGGTACCATAATGTTTTTCTTCTCTTTCTGGGAAAATCTTTTTACTGGTACAGTTGGAAAAATTTTATTACAACTTGAGGCGATGGTCACAACGCTGTTGTCATGCCATTTGCACACCACGACATTGTTATCCTTTGTAGCTACATATTCAAAAAAAAACTCTCTCCTTCTTTTTTAGAGCACTAGAGTGAGATAAAGAACATTCTTTACCTATCCCGTTTTCTCGGATTGTACCAGTTCCGTGGAATTTCATAGCTTTTAATTCTTCAATCAAGTGGAGGGAAGTGAAAAAATTATCAAAATATAGATGGAATGCGACATTAGGATGCGTTTCTTTGAGAACATTTGCGAACTGTAATACGACACTAGCTCCTAGTCCCAAATCTTTATATTTTTGAGAAATAATAGTAGTGGATCCTTGATACGGTTCAAACCATTCAATATATCCATTTTTGTTAGTGCCCGTCCAAAATTTGTATCCCCATCTAATGGGCTTACCTTTTATAAATTGCTTTGAACCGTGCCGCCCAAAGTACGGGATCATCGATTCATCTACACTATGTGCTTCCTCTAAGGGTGCCATTTCCATAAATTTGTTGTTCAGAACTTCAATTAGTGGACGTACCTTTGAAAATTTGTCATTTGCCGCCAAAGCATTATTGTCACAACAGTGCATGTTTTGCATTATAGTCAAAGCGATTTCTAGAGATGACTTCACAAACTAGTATATTATTTGTATCTTTAGAATTTTGCCAAAACATGGAACGTCTGGGATGACATGTATATCCACTAAGTAGTAGAATTCCAAAGAAACATCGTAACTCATTGTCAGAAATATCCCCATTCCTATTGTGATTGTTAGCATACATATTTGTAAATTTCAAAAACATGTCAAACACTGTATGATCAAAAAATAACGAGAATGCTTCCAAAGGAGTATACAGTTGCTTTGGTCCGTTAACATTTTCCCAAGGAATATTTTCTGGATCTAAATCTTTGTTGCACCACTTGTAAATTCGCTTTCTCTTTACAATTTTATCACCTACGACTCTCGTTCCATAAATTGATAATGGCAAGTCATCTTCACTACCAAAATGTTCTGACTCATCTATATTAGAAGAATTTTGCTGGGACTCTCTATAACCAATCTCCACGTCAGCCCGCAGTTGTGACCCAGGTAAATTATTCAAGTTCACATTATCTTCGTCTCCCGAATCTTCGTCTGTATTATATTCATTTGAAGGAGGGAATAAAATTATATTGTCAGGGATTTCGGCATCATCCCTTTCAATTTCCTCCAACATTTCATGTAGTTTTAGTGGCCTCCTCCAATAACTGAAAATTAAAAAGATAGTAGTCACTTTTCCCACTGTTCCGTTAAAAGAACATGGTATTATCTTGCACTGTATCTTTTTTCATATTCCTTACAACCTGGCCCAACTTTAATAACTTCATAATATCACACATTATTTACCAATAAAAAGTAAAGTTTTCCCAAAAAATATTATAGAAATAATTATTACTTACGACAAATTATCCATTGCACCTTCAAGAAACGCACTTAACAACAATAACAATATTTTCGCGCTGTTTTTGTAACACTTGCAAATAAAACATGTCGATATGATTACATTAATATATTAGGATTGCAGTAATGTAGTGACATCTCTAATTCAGCGGCGCAAACCTGTGCAAAAAATAAATTTATAATACGTCGTTTAAAAGAACAGTGGGTATATCTGGGTTAAAGTGTGCTATGGAATAATGACAAATGTCAAATACTGCTAGTTAAATGATTATTATGTAATAAGCATTTCAGTAGATTCTTACATCGATTTAGATTATTGATAATAGGTAATTAATTTAAAACAACATAAATTTTACAAAAGAAGAAATGGTGGACATGATATTTGTGTTAGGTGAATGCCAACGATATAGCTTTCTGGCGTCAAGATTCTATCGTACGCAATATTCAGATCGAAGGCATCCAACTGGAAAGGCATTTATAAAACTTTGTGAAAGATATGTAACTTCGGGAAATGTTTCGTATGGTGAACAAAACGTTCCAAATAGAGTAAATACTGAAGATAATGCAATCTGTGATATAAGATCCACACTGTAGCGTTAGAACTGTAAGTGACCGGTTAGATATTAGTAAAAGTGTCACACATAGGGTTATAAAGAAATATAAGTTTCATCCATATAAAGTACAAATGCACTTGATACGGATTATGTAAAAAGAGAAGAATTTTGTAATTGGTTTTTTTTTATGATTGTGGACCTGAACAGGCTAAATTTGGCCTATCGTGCTAAAGCACTCAGGAACAGGAGGATAGATAGAGGGATACTGAATGGCCAATAGATGCCTATGAACAGCTACCTTAAATTTTCTCATATCATAAGTGAGAGGAAAGCTGGAACTAGAGAGATCATTCCAGAGTTTGGAAGCCGTGTAGAAAAATGTGGATTGCGCCCGTTTGATACGACAAGTGGATATTTGCACTGCATACTGATGATGTGAATGAGCAAACCGAATGTTTCTCGCAAAAATAGCCTGAGATGGCATCAAAGAATATAATTCAGCAGCACAATAGCCGTTATAATAACGATAATACAAAGAAAGAACTGGACGGGTCATTTATAAGCCTAATCGCTCTCTTTTGAATACGATCAACGATATCGAGAACGTATTGGGGAGCACTAACCCAGAGGTGAGAATTATATTCCAGATGAGGCCGAATTTGGGCCTTATACAGCAGAAGGAGTTGTCGAGAGGTAAAGTACTGCTTAGATCTGTACAAAAAGCCTATTTTACGAGCAGCTGTTTTGGTAGCTGACAAAAGATGGTTAACCCATGAGAGATTTGAAGATACAGTCATACCCAACAGAGTAATAGAGTCTGAAAACTTAAGAACTGAGCCATTCATACTTACAACAGGAAATGATCGATCTTTTTTAGCGGACACAAGGCAACACTGAGTTTTGTTAGCATTAAATTTAACTAGATTTTTGCTTCCCCATTCGAGAATACGTTGAATGTCTTTGTTGATTGAATTCGCCCTTTCAGCTTTAATTTCTTGATTTGTCATAGGTGGATTATCACTATGAGTAGTCTATGAGTAGACTGAGATGAACTACAGTGAAGAGTGCTATCGTCAGCAAAGCAATGGATGGGGGTAGTTGTTGAAGAAATAAGGTCATTTATGTACAGCAGAAAAAGTGTATGCGCTATAACGGATCCCTGTGGTACGCCCGCGTTAATGCTAACTTCTTTTGAAAAAAAGCCATCAACTACAACACGTATTCGTCTTTTATCAAGGAAACTAGAAACCCAGTTGATCAGCGTATCATTTAACCCAAACGAGGTGAGTTTGGCAAGTAAACACTTATGCCAAACTTGGTCAAATGCCTTTGAGATACCTAAAGCGACTACAACTGTTTCACCGGACTGCTCTACTGTATTGTTCCAAACTCACATATGAAAGAAGATCACCTGTTGAACGACTTTGTTTAGAGTGCAGACTGAACCAGACTTTTAAAATGTTTTGTTTTCAGACGAAGCTACATTCCATAAGAATGGCTTCGTCAATAGACACAACTTTGGCCTTAAACGTGTGGGAGGGTATTGTAGGGGATGACGTTATTGGACCTTTCTTTTTTATGGGAACATAAATGGAGCCAAATTCCTTGATTTTTTTTAAAACCAATTACAGTCATTATTAGGAGACGTTAACATAAGAAATAAAATGTGGTTTCAACTAGACGGGGCTTCAACATTATGATAGAATAGTTCGGCGATATTTAAGTAGAAAGTTGGATTGGACAAGGAGGACCAGTTGCTTGACCTCCACGTTCACCTTGTATAACCCCAATGGATTTTTTTCTCTACTTTTCTACTAGTAAAAAGGATGTGAAAACAAGAATAAGAACTGCATTTGCAACAATTACTCCCGAACTATTAAATAAAGTTCGAAATTCATTTAAAAAAAAAACAAGCAAGTGATTAGAAGTAAACGGTAGGCATTTGGAACATTTGTTAAAATGAAAAAAAAAATCATAAATAAAATTATTTTGTTAGAAAAGGGCTATACAGAGCGTTTTATTTTCAAATTTCATTCTCATTCTGTTTAATGAAATTGGCCATACAAACCCTATATCATTATTAATTTTAGAATTTACATCAGTTCTACATACATAAAGACAAAATTTGCATCGATTGGGGCTTGAACCTTGGTGGCGCAGTTGGTAGCGGGGTACTCTAGCAAAGTACAGGTCCTAGGTTCGAATCCTACTCGAGGTAAAGTTTTTATTTATGTATTTAATAAAATTAATAATAATTTTTAATTACATATTTACCTTTGAACTTATTCGTTCATAACAAAAACTTATAATAAACCCTATATCATTTGAAAGATTAGTACAATCGCTAAGAAATGACAATACAATGTACAGGGTGTTCTATTTAAAAATTTTGAGATATTCTTTAATTGGTTTTGCTTCACCCTGTATTACAAGAGATACGAAATACCATTATAACATATTTTCTAAAAACCTAATAACCTCACAATATTAACCAAATGAAAAATTTTCACACATTACTAGATTTAGCGACTGGCGGGGTGACAGATTAGGGATAATTATTATATACTATTGGCCATATCTTATAAAATACCTTGTATAACCTAGTAAGACCATACATTTTTGAAAAGCTTTTAAACGTGGGAATTCAAATTTGTAATAAAATACAGGGTGTTCCATTAAAAAAATGTAAGTTAATATAGCCACACATTTCTGGAACACCCTATATAGTCAATAATATTTTCAGAATATGTGTTCGTTTATGGCACAACTTTCACCAAATTTTGAAAATTCTACTTCTACCATAATCCATTCATAACTGCGTAATCGTCCGAGACAAGAACTTTGGGACACCCTGTATATGTATAAAACATGATGGCATACAGTGTAAATGAACGATTGAATTTATATGAATATAACATCAGAAATAATAAATCTCCATCTTTAACATTCAGGGAGTACCGCAGATTGTGTCCTCAAAATCGAGTATTCACCTTCAACAATGTAAATTAAAACTCCCATATTAAATTGTTACCTGCAAAATGTTTCTTCAACGCTCGTCTTCTTCTTCCATGAGTTTCAGATTTTATAGGTAATTGTGCTACGAATGGCAGTGTGAGTACTGAGACTGTCGAAACAGCTATTTTCACATATAACGTATTCAAACGAGTGTTAATTATTCAAAATCTGTGAAAATATAATAATACTGTGTGCGTATATATTATAAAAGTCGAGATAACAGTAGATACTTTTTCTTGAAAACACAGTTTACTTTATGAGAATGCGTGCTTTCTTTCTCGAGATTTGAATATTTTTATCTAATTTTTTACTGAACTGAATTTCAAAAACGTAACACGTGCTGCCTTTTTAAATCAAGATCGCAATGGGGCGAATAAACATAGAAACTAACATATTAATCGATCATTTTCTGCAAAAAGAAAATAAGTTTCAATCGTTTTTAACTTTTACTAAAATATTTAGTTGATGGAGTTGATTTTCGGAAAGTTTTGATCACAAAGGCATACTTAACCGTACTCCAGTGATTAAGTTAATTCTAGAAACAAAAGAGTGTATATGTTAACGATAATGTGCGTATCTCCGCTAGTGTGCACATTACCTAGGGAATCTGCAGATTATCCCACCAGTTAAAGTCCGTAAACATCATTTATTTCCTCACTTTATCTAGTCATTGTGCAAATTATCTAGTTAATATGCAGGTTAACTGAAATACAGCAGTTCAGAAATAATCAGTTTATATTTACATATTGCACATACGATACAATTAATGAAAATAAAACAGTTTTAAAATGAAAATATCTTTATTCTAACAGTACTACATTCCGAATACATGGTAATTTCCTATTTCTTTGTGCAACTAAGGGATTGGTGGCACAAGACATTATGTTTCCGACAAATGCATTTTTTTGTAATGCATTTGGATTTGCATCCACATTTTTGAAATCCTTGACCACTGCCCAGAGACTGATTTGTTGCCACGTTACGTAAAGATACTTCGACGTCAGGAACTTCTTCTATTGTGATGAATTTTTCTTCACAAATACTAAATTGAGATCGAACATACAGTTTCTTCAAGACACCCGTTTTAGTACCTAGTTTATAAAACCCGTCGTTTGATTTATTAAGAACTATTGCCAAAATTGAGCGAACATCAGTCTTCGCTCTATCCACGTCGGGTATCTTTATTCTTACAGTGGTGCCTTCATTGGCAACTGGGTGATTGGCATCAGATAATGCTTGCATTTTGTTTGCCTGCTCTCTTAAGCTTTCTTTGGCGCTGTTTCGTTGGTTTTCTTGATTAATCTGATTTACGCATAACTAGTTTGCTACCAAAACCTTCAGTAGCTTGAGTTACACCGCAGATTGCGTGAACGTTATTGTTACATTTGTAGCAAGTGTGGGCGCCTGATGTTTCTTACAAACATATAATACAAGCAAGATCTATAGATGGTAACGTTTCTTGTCTTGTTTCATTGCCATATTCTTCTGTTTGTGTTTCATTGCCATGTTCCTTTGCTTTTTGTTGTGTTGACTGTTGAGTGTTGAGAATTAATGGGATTTTGACTATCCTCTGCTTCATTAGAAACGATGGGTTCTGTATCAGCTAGTTGCTCTATGTCCTCTTCACTATTAATAGAATCAAATACGTCTTTAGGTATGAAAGATGACGAAAGTCCTACCCTTGCAGCACATCCGAACATTGCTTCATAAGGGCTCCTTTTTATACCAGAATGGTATGCTCGATTTTTCATAAATTGTACAAAGCGTACTCCTTCACTCCATTTGTTGGTATTATTTTCTGTCATCCAAGTAGTTAGCATGTTTTCAATCTCTTGGTTGGCCCTTTCTATACTGCCCTAGCTTTGACTATGCCGAGGTTTACCATGCACTATTTTTAGTTCCGGCCACATTGATTTTAAACTCTCCAAAATGTTGTTACAAAATTCTCGCCCATTATCCGACTGGAGTATACATGGCGCTCCAATCAAAAGGAATATGTCTAATATAGGATAAGCAACTTCATCTGCTTGCTTTGAGGTTAGAGGCTTCAAAACAACAAATTTTGCCAAGTGATCTTGATATACCATAAGAAATTTGTATGTTCTGTCCAGGCTGCGACTGTAATCGATTAGGTCCACATGGCATCTACTGTTAAAATGAGGAGAAATCATTTGTTTCACTACAACGCCCTTCCTTTCACTCTTTTGTTTTTGTTGGCAAGATTCGCATAAATAAAAAAAAAACACTTTAATTTGGGCCTGCGTTATATTTTTGTAGCGTTTATACAATTCCTTGAACATTCTGTCTGCCCCCGTGACCAATGGACGAATGGTATAATGAATTTCAAATAACTCTTCCACATGAACGTAGCGTTTTACATATTTATTAGTACCAGAAAGGGGTTCTATGAGTTTTTCCGAACCTTGGAGAATGAGCACATCGTACCTTTCCATAATGCGGTAATCACGGGATGATTCCTTCTTCTTTGAGATTTTTATTCGTTTTATATCTTCAATTATCGCGCAGTATTTTTCCTTTGTAATTAAAACACTGTTATACTTATAGTCTTTGCTCAAAAGTATGGAATTAAATTTGTCCCTCATATTTTGTTTTAGTACACCTATGGCTTGCATTTTGACTAAATACTTTTGCTAAACACAGAGAACACAATATAACTCTATGTACCGTCACAATAAACGCGCGCACCGCACTGGACTGGACTGCACACAATGGTTGACTGACTCTCAGATTAGAATGATACACCAACACGGGATATCGGGCTATCGTGAATGACCAATCAGGAGCACGTTACGTTCAATCAAACCTCAACGGATTCCAAACTTCGCACATTTGTTTTTGTAATTTGTTTCTTTTTTTAAACGTAGATTCCCTTCAGTAAGGCTAATAAAGACTAAAGACTAAAGATTAGTGTTATTATATTAATGCAAATTTCAAAGCCATGATTATGTTCAGGCTCTTATCTTTCTAACACATTTTAACTTTCCGAAATTGGACCAGTTTTAACGGATGTAGAAAAACTTTTCGAATTTAGTGTTACGTACCCTGGCCGCCATCCTACGAACTGGTTCATTTTTACTAAAATTTTTTTATCCCAAATCTCTACGATAATCGATTAACAAGATACGGCCTTTGGCCAACCTTAATGGGCCTCCTGCGCGTTGTAATGATTCCAAAAAGACACATTCCTACTGACACACTGTTCCTAAATTACTGAATATTGAACAACGTGGCAAAGTAAGTTTCTGAAGTATGACATGGACATATCTGCCACTTACGGCCCATTTATAAGTTTTTTTTTACTTTCCTATACCCGAAGCAAATATAAGTACTCTTTTCGCGACGAAGTGTTTGTCGGGTTTCCGACATCTTCAAATTCTAGATATTTCTAAAGCGATTTAAAACGATATCGACACATTGTCAATACGATGTGTGTATATCAGTGTCGCTGCCTCTTACCACAATAACTTGAAAAATACACAAGGGATTTTAATTACACTGAATATTTGGAGGTATTACTGTAATATCTCAGTCCATCAAATGGTTAGCAACAAAATAAAGGTAGATACTTTATAGAGGGCGCCAAAGTACACATATATAGATAGCCATTCTAAAGTAGAATAACTTTTTTTTTAAGTAATTAATTTGGGACCAGTTTTCGTTTTTGTTGGGGAAGTAATACGTTGTAAAAAACTGCACTTAATGGGTGGCCCTAATTGTTCGAGAGTTGCCCAATAAATTTATTTTGCAGTGAAAAACATTTCTGAGAAATATACAAATTTAAGTGCGATTGAAGCTATCGGTAAGCAAATGAAGTGTGGATGCGATTATCAATGAGCTCGGGTACAGACAAGTGTGTTGCAAGATGGGTGTCTTACTGTCGATCACAAATCCCAAAGAAAAGACATTGCTTCCGATTCAACCCTTTGAAGCTGATAGGGAAGCCTGCTTGTCCCAGATTGTGACAGGTGATGAAACGTGGGTATATCACTTGGAGCCCGAAACCAAAAGACAATCGATGGAATGGCGTCATGTTCACTCTCCACAGAAGAAAAATTTCAAAACACCCGGAAAAGTCATGATCACAGTGTTTTGGGATTGTGAGGGCGTAATTTTCGTTGATGTGATGCCACAATGCGGTACTATTAATTCAGAAAGTTACGTCAAAACTTAAGCAGCGCTTCGGGCGACTACTGCGCCATGTCAACCCAAGGGAGGTTTTCATTCAGCACGATCCCACACAAGTTTGAGGACGTCTGCCCACATCGCCATACAGGGTTGGACAGTGTTACCCTATCCACCCTATAGTTCCGATTTGGCTCCCTCAGATTTCCACTTGTTTGGGCCACTGAAGAATGTCATTCGTGGAAGACATTTCGAAGAGGTGATTCACACAGTGAAAACCTGGATCCGTAGACAGAGTAAAATTTTTTACCAACATTATTTATTGGGCAACCCTCGTATATTACAAACCGCGCAAGGAAGAGCTTCATTACAGCCAAGCATTGATTAACTGATCGCGAAGCAGTAATGAAGCCTTCCTGCAAGGTTTGTATACTATTTTATTCGCAATCATCCAATGTTAAAAATAACAATTAAGTTAGTTAGTTTTTGAATATGTTGTTTGTCCGTTGATAATAAAGAATATTAAATAACAACAGATAATTTAATTAATTGTAATGATTATGACGTTCATAATAGTTATGCAATCCTCACCACAGGTATGTCATAAATTTCGGGGTATGTAATAATTATTCTCGGCTAGTTTCATTCAGTAATACCAGCTGTTGTCATGTCATGAAAATGACAGATTGTAATATGATTGCGAATATAGTACTTTTTGGAAAACTTCTTGGAATAAAACGTGTAGAGACTTGTTTTGAAAATAATTCAATTATAGACGAGTTCCCTTTATGTAATAGTTTTTCGTAGCAAACTAAGTAAATCCTAAAAAATTAATTTAATTTATTAAACAATCGGAAGCACATGACTGACTAGTAAATAGTGTAAACAACAACTAAATTTGGCTAGCCTTGATTTACGTATGTGAAAAATAAATGTTTTATCAACGAAAATTAATACAATCGTATTATGGAACGTTTTAAAAAGGTATATTGTTTTGTATTTTTGAAATAAATTAAACCTCTATGTACATCGGGCATAAGAAAGTCGTATGTAATGAAGTAATATATTTCTACGGTTTTCGTTTTGTTTTACATTATTGCTCAATTTGTTGTTACCCAGTATAAAGACAACATTACTACACTCTCACTATGATTTTAGAATACAAATTAGACATAAAGTAGCAATTACAAATAAAATCACGTTAAATATCATGGTAGTTAACGGATTTATTTCTATGTATTAAATCCATATGCAAATTACATGTTACGGATTAAAATAAAATACCAAATATACAGGGTTTTTCAGCATAATCGTTAGAAGTTTTCGTAGTTAGAACAAACGTAGAATTTTTGGCCTTCAGGGTTATTCAAGATGTTTTAAAATGTTTTCAAAGTCTCACCACTTCCTGTTATCCCGTATTTAACTTCCATTATTTTAAATGGAACATCTGGTATATTATTTCATTTTTGCATTCTTGAGAAAATTTCATGATGGGTTCCATATGTATTTTCAACTCTTTCTTAGATATCTTCATCCTTTTAAAAATTTTGAAAGATGTAGCCTTATTTTCAACACTGCGCCTTTATCCATTTTCGACTGTTGGCATGCGCTTCTGGGTTGGACGGAAGCACTAGAGTGATACTTTCGAAATCCACATTGACAATCGATTTATCGCATACAAGATGTCCAAAATTTGATAACCAATTACGTCATTTCCAAAGTTGAAACAGTTTATTCTTTCAAACATGACACCTTGTATATTATTAGATGGTCGGATGTAGAATTTGATTCTGCATAGATTCGCTATAACTTTCCCTATACCTATTTCCAACGGCTTTCTTGTTAATCTATATTTGCTATTTTAATGTGATTTTTGACAGAAACCGAAAGATCGTTGGTTTTTCGAAACAAAATAAACATGACTGAAACGGCAGAAATTCACTTTGATTAGAACACGAAAACAAAATTTAGAACGTAATAGCGAATGAAAAATATAAAAAAAAAATTAAAAAATTGGAACATAATGACAAGAAATAATAAATGAATGTAAAATTACAATTTGTTCTGTCTGACTGCCATTTTGGTTCAAACACGGAATAACTGTCATATACTCCTCGCGAAACAGAACTTCGAAGTTCGTCTGGACCTAGATTAGCAAACGCATCGTGAACACGGTTCAATAATTCCTGTCTAGTTTGTACAGGCCTAGAGTACACTAGTTCAGTTATACAGCCCTAGAGATCCAGAGTCCTTGTGCGCCAATCCACCGATCCTCGGACATCAAAGTCAACTGTATGTGTACAGCTGAAGTGGAATGTGCTGGAGCACCATCCAGTTGATACCAACTGTTTGCTCAGTCACGTGGAGGTAGAGCATTTATGAAATCGTACACTTGATATGTCACTCTATAAGTCCACAATTAAAAAGTGGTCCTGGTGATTATGTTTCCTTATGACATGTGGATTATCTTATACCTAGTAGTGATTATTTCAGTCATTTATAATTCCTTGCCACCTTTTGATTCATCAGTCCACATAATCTTCCCTGCACAGTTATCTTAGAAAAAGGGTGCATATTATGTTTTCTTAATATTCTGTGGATTGATGCTCTTGAAATATCCAAATCCAGCCCTGCTGCTGTAGAACTCCGTGGATAAGCTTGAAAATAAGCCAACACATTCACCTCGTTATCTTCATTATCTATTACGTGCTTTAGGTCATTTTGAGTCGCCGTTACACTCACAGGCCATAAACCGAGCCTCGATTCTTTCTAATTTTGCTGGAGTCTTTGTTGGTAGGTCCGGGTATCGTTCGTTAAATAATCTGCATGCTCGTCTGACAATTCGTACATATTCGTCATGCGTACAAAACAAATGTAACAAATAATTACAGTAATGTTTTTCAATATTTTCTATTATAAACTATACCTGAACAAATAAGTATGTATATACCTAACGAATGTGTGAGCTGATACCGCTTTGACATAAGTTCAACATTATTTCTATTTCTGTCGAAAACAAGGCTTACTAGATAGGACTTTTACGGTTTCATCGGCTTTTGATAAAAATATGTATTAAGAAGAAAATTGTTGTAAATAGGTATAGAGAAAGTTATAGCGAATCGATACAGAATCAAATTTTGCAACGACCATCCAATAATATACGGGGTGTCACATTTGAATTAACGAACTTTTTCATCTTTGAAAATGATGTAATTGATCATCAAATTTTAGACACCCTGTATGCGATAAATCAATTGCCGATCTGGATTTCGAAAGTATCATTCTTGTGTTTCCGTCTATCCCAGAAGCGCTTACCACCAGTCGAAAATGGATAAAAGGCGTAGTGTTGAAAATAAAGTTATCTTTTTAAATTTTCAAAAGAATCAAAATATCTACGAAACAGTTGAAAATAGGTATAGGGAAACCTGGTGGAACTCATTATTAATTTTTGTCAGGAATCCAAAAATGAAATAATATACCGGGCGTTCTTTTTAAAATAAGGAAGTTAATGGCGACTTCCGGGGTAACTGGATGTGAAATGACCTTGAAAATATTTTAATATTAATAACCGTTAAGTCCAAAAATTCAGAATTATGCGGTTTTCTAACCACGAAAACATCTAACGGTTTCCCTGAGAAACCCTGTATAAGAGGGCTCATTGTTAGTTATAAACAAGGCACCCAATGTCAATAGAAGAATGGGAGAAAAGGCAAAATCCTCCGCGCATGCGGCCTGTGTAGTTTTTAATTCCAGCCCCTAGAGTTTAAGCAACCGCACACACGTATAATGTAGCTTAATTGCCGGCTTCTTTTTAGGCGCCATTTTCAACTCCATGATGACGTATTTATGATCTTCAACCCCGTAATTAGGGCTCTTTTGGCAGTATTAAGAGCGAGATTAAGAGCCTTTTTAAGGTCCATAATCATAACTTCGTAATTAAAAGTGATGGAGGAAGGAGAGATTCATCTTAAGCCGTCTTAATTCATCTGGCACTAGACCATGGCCCCTGCTTTCTGATTCGCTCATATACACCGTCCCAGGCTCCGTGCTCTGGCCGATCAAATCAAATCAATCTCAAGTACCACAAAATAAACATACTTAACATACTAATTATAATAAAACCGTTTTTTTTTAAGTGACTATTAAACCGGTTGTTTCGCGTATTAGTCCATTGAAACATCTTTACTCTACAGCCATTCATTAAACTGTGACGAAGACCCTCAGATTTGAAACACTTATGGAAACGCTTAGGTAGCACACACATTTAAAATCCTGCATGTCTACCACCACCCTTTATCCGTACTTTGTTAATGTGATGTCCAAATTGAATATTGTGTATTCTACCTCCATATCTAAATCCTTAACACTTTTTAAAGGTTTAAAACATGTTGATGCAATTTAGAATAGATAAATACGTATCTATAATTATAACATAACATTAAAAATCTGTGAAAGTAAATAAAATAAGGGGCAAGGGTTAAAACCAAAAATTATCACTTACCAGGGTTTTTGTCGATAATTGGTTACGTCAATCTCTTGAGTCGTCTGGTGCTGCGTTTATTATGATTCATCTTTTTCGAACTTCCTTGAACTCCATGAATTTCCAGATCCCATTTTAAACTTTTTATCTTTAACAGTAATTGGTCTATTTGTGCAGCAACAGCTGTTTTAGACAAGGCTCCGAAAGTGTATAACTACTGGTTTTTGTTGCTTATGTATATAGTTATGACACATTCCCTTTTCTGTGTTTTTGTTTATAAATGGCCAATGTAATGTACTTAATGGTTTCCACAATCATTAATATAATGTAATGATTTTCTGGATCTGTCAATTATGTAATCAACAATAACATCCTTTGAGTGTTCGAAATACCTTTAATGTGTCTAGAAAAACCCCCTAATTAGTTAATTACCTAAAAGGTGAGCAGTGTTTGAAATACAAAATATTTTAAGTCTTTTAATTAGATCGAATTGTATAAAAACCTGTGTAGTATCTTAAGCAAATTCATAAACGGATTTGTAATTACAATCTAATTTTTAAATCGCCAAGTAATATAGAATTTAATTTAAGATGTTAATCTGTAACCAGCTTCTATCAAAGCATCTTGGTTATAGAGACAGGATTTAAAATTCTTCCTTAATATTGATTTGATAATATTTAAATGAAAACATAATTTAAGTCTTGTAATTAGATCGAAGTCCAAGATGTTGATTTGAAATCTGCTTCTGCCAACCTTATTTGATTTAACACAAAAACAAGATGCAAGTCTAAGATGTTGATTTGAAATCAGCTTCTGCCAACCTTATTTGAGTTAATGCAAAAACAAAAACAAGATACAATTCTAAGATGTTGATTTGATTTAACTTACAGCTTGCTTCAAAAACAACTTTCATTTCAAAAATACCGGTATGGTTTAGCTTACAGTCTGCAACATCCAACTTTCAATTCCAAAATACTGATTTGATTTAACTGACAGTTTACAAAAACTAAGTCTGACAACGCGCAAGAAAAATGTATATTGTCATATATAGTTGAACCTGTCCCTTAATTCTCTATTTGAATACCACATAATATACAGGGTGTTGCATTAAAAAAAAACAAATTTTACAGCCAAAATTGGCAACACTGTAATGTGTTTCAGGCATTCTAAATTAGCTCCTATGAAAGTTGGTTTTACATGTAATTTGGGGGGGATTGCCCTAGTTTGTATTTTATCGAGCAAATACAGCTCGCCCCTGTTGATCCCAAGTTGAGCCTATGCGTCTTATATACGACAGATTGACAAAAAAAATTATTTATTATCTTAACCAGAGAAAACGCTCTCGTTCTTTTATTGATAACTGTATCATATCTACTAGAAGAAAATCGATATGTAGATGACATGATCTTTCCT
This sequence comes from Vesta saturnalis, assembly GCA_036346205.1. NCBI lineage: Eukaryota > Metazoa > Arthropoda > Insecta > Coleoptera > Lampyridae > Vesta > Vesta saturnalis. The sequence goes on along the minus strand of JARFJB010002265.1, from coordinate 1,511,726 downwards.
TGTGTACTTTTGTAATTTTTTCATGAAATGAAATTATAAAGTAAAGGATTAAATCCAAATAGTGACGGTTAGTTGGATTGCTAGATATTGAATGACTTAATTGGAATGTTTCGTTGACGAAATTAAAGTTGCTAGTAATTTGAAGTAGAATCGTTACAGTTTTTTTATTAAGTTGTTTAACTTGTTTCTAATATAAGAAATCCTAACAGTACTTCAACTGGTTTATGTAGATTGTTAATTTTTATATAAATATTAAAAACCGACGTCTTAAAGGTACATAGAAAAACGATTTTCCATGTATCTATTAATATAATAGCAATTAATATAAATACCAATGTGAAATATCGCAAATTAACGTAAACATGTAATAATACAATTCCATTAAAAATATTTACAATTTAAAACATTGTATACTATATTAAGTATATACAAAGGCATTATATTTTCAAGGCGCAATTTTTTTTCATATTTATGTTACGATTGATTTGTTAATTTAATAGTACCACCTAATTTGCATAGTGTATAAAAATATGATACGAGTCATAGCAGTTGCGTCACTAATATTAATACTGTCAGAGGACGCCGATGTTGCCAGATTGTGAAAAATAACAGTTTGACAACTGTCAAATCTCAGCTTCAGGGGTTATGTTTATTTTATCACAATAATAAAATTTAAGTTATGTTATGTCAAATGTTTAAGGTCAGAAATGCTTGACAACACCGGACAGGATTGTCAGTTCTATCTGCACCTCTCGGGTTCTAAAAGTGGTTATGACGCAACTGCTCTGACTCGTGAAAATTGGTATAGAACTATAGATAGATTTTATATGTTGAAAGAAATGAAATAAGTAATTCTAATAATAATTCTTTTTAGGATAATTATGTAACCTCTTTATTAATACGGTCAAAACGAAAATAGGCTGCATTGTAAAAACAAACAATAATCAAATTTCATGTCAGATAGACGTCTAGATGCTAACAAAAACAAATTTCCAAAGCCGCCCGCTTCTATATATATATATATATATATATATATATATATATATATATATATATATATATATAGTCCAATAAATTGTCCTCCCTTGATTCCTTTACTCCACAGTACGAGCCCAATTATACTCATTGTATCTAAATACAATTTAAGGCAAAATTTTGATCTTGAGTTTATTCAATGAACCATTCACTAAAACACGTTCGTCGTATAAAATCGCCAGGAAGAAGATGATGGATTTTTCTGGTTTTATAGGGTTTTATTTTATTATTTTTTAAAATGCGCATAATATTAGATCTGGGTGTAGAATCTGTTCGGAACAAAATGGGAGACAGTTTGAACATATATTAACATACATTTTCTCTACATTCGTTTTACTGTTATTATTTATCTGAGTATATTTAGGTATGTATTAATTAGTTGTGTTATTTATAATACTTGTTTGTTTTATTAACGTAAGTTTTCTATTACGTTCTTTGTTTTTTTGTGTTATTTCAAATTAAAAACAATTAAAAAAATTTCCAGATAACTATGAAATTGTCGTTGTAAATCGTGCTGCCGTCTTTTGGTAACCATGGAAACCTAGATGTTTGCAAGCAAAATATTTTAATGTATAATAGGCAATATTGAAAATAACATGTAACATAAATATAACAAGTGATTCATTTAGGAAATTTTACGCTCTTTTCAAAAACTCTAAAATATTTAGAGTGGTCCGTAAAATGAAAAAATATAGTTTAGAGTCGTATAAAAACCCAAACGCCCTGTATAAAAACTGTCGATCGCAATGGATTCTACGTAAAAAAGTGCTCTAAGAAAGATTTTGCCAAAATCTAATTATCTTTAATAATAAGGAAGTTATGGGACATTAAAGAAATCGACTAAATCCGAGAAAGGCCAGCAGCGGCCAAACGATTAGAGATAGCTAAGTTCTGTTTGCGTCAGTGATTTTCTCATTACATTTGTGCTCCAGACACTTAGGTCCATTTTTTCTCTGTTAAAATAAAGGGTGTTTTCATAAGAAAGTGTTCAATTTGAACCACCCTGTAATAAAAGTTGTCACAAGTACAAAATTATTCACTTGAAGTCAAAATAATTTTGTATTGTATATTTTGCTTTGCCTTGAGATTTAATAAATTAGGTCAAAACGTAGTACTATTTGAGACTATGAAAAATATCATATTACCGGAGTTACGTCTACAATTTACGTTATCTGCAATTGTTATACCATAATATCCGTCATAACACAAATGATTTAATCTAGGTAATTTCCCTAATTACTACTTTGTATGTGTTTTTAATAATTGTACTTTTATAGATTGCAAGAAAATTTTACGTCTGTAGCGGCACGAATAGATCAAACGTTTTTAAGAATAAATTAATTTAATAGGTATCTGATGACACACATTTTCACGGTGTTGACCACTGTAAACCATACATTTTTAATATACCTTGAATTATTTATGAGTGTTTTTTATCTCCTATGTATATTGAAATTATGAACATTACCGCATATTACTATCATTTTACATTATTTTTACTTGTTCGGTGTTTTATAATTAAAAAAATATGATGGAGGAAAAACATAGCGGGCACCGATTGTTATTTTGTTAGTAATTATCACACATATGGTACTGATAGGTTGTAGTTTGGGGTTACCTAATTAGATAAGAGATATGGGAAGTTATAAATATTGCTAATTAATTAGGGATAATAAATTGTATTGCCTCCGATGTACTATACTCTACCATTAACGAGCCATCTGATCAATAATTGCACAATATGTGTTTATTTTTAGATATGAATGTCTAGATAATAAGGAGGGTAAGGTGAATAGTTCTCGGCCTGACAGAGATGGCGCTCCAATCAGGAAAAATTCCTGCCACGTGTTATTAGTTCGTTTGATAAGTTTCAACTTGTTCTCTCAAGTGCTTTGTTTACACGAATTTTTGCAATAGACGTCTTACGTGTTTTTCGTTAAAATGGTTAAACTTGAATATCGTGCGGTCATAAAATTCTTCGTTTTGGATGGATTGACCACTAAGGAAATTCATCCGAAGTTATCAAAAGTTTACGGGGCTCTGATCCTTCCATATCAACCGTTAAAAAGTGGACAGCTGAATTTAAACTTGGTCGCACATCCCTCGAAGGTGACCCGCGTGAAGAACGACCAAAAACGACAACCACACAAGAAACCATTGAAAAAGTGCATAATATCGTGTTGGACAGCTGAGACTGTGGGGATATCGGAAGAAAAGGTGCGAAACATTTTTTACAAAGAATTAGGGATGCGAAAGCTCTGCGCAAGATGGTGACGCATTTGTTGAATGCCGATCAAAAGCAAATGCGCAGACGATTTTCGCAGCAATGTTTGGACCGTTTGAGTAGGGACCCAACCGATTTTGTGCGGCGATTTGCCATCGTGGATGAGACATGGGTTCACCACTACATACCAGAAACGAAACAGCAGTCCAAGCCGGTGGTTCAGTGCCAAAGAAAGCGAAATCGATCACATCTGCCGGAAAGGTCATGCTAGCGTTTTTTTGGGATACGAAAGGGGCCCTGTTAATTGATTACCTTGCAAAAGACAGATCAATTACAGGCGAATATTACTCCAACCTTCTTGACCAGCTGGATGCCAAAATTCGCGAGAAGAGACCTGGCTTGAAGAAGAAAAATATCATCTTTCACCAGGATAGCGCAACTGCACACAAGGGTGCTTTGGCAACGGGAAAACTACGGGATTTGAGGTACGATTTGCTCGGCGATCCCCCTTATTCTCCTGATTTGGCATGTTCAGACTTCCATCTGTTCCCAAACTTGAATAAATTTGTTTCTGGGAAGCGCTTCGCATCCAATGAAGAAGTTGAGAGGGCCGTAGATGAATATTTTTACAACTTTCCAAACTCTCACTTCCGGAAAGGAATACTGATGTTGGAGAAACGCTGGATCAAGTGTGTTGAAGTTATGGGAGATTACGTAGAAAAATAAAATCATTCTTTAACTGGAAGTTGAAGTCTTTCATTGTCAGGCCGAGAATTTTTCACCTTATCCGCGTAAATACTTAGTTGATATAAATCGGTTCTTTTTAAGGTTCGACAGCAATTACAATTGCTGTCGTCTGTAAAAACATATAAAGTATCAAAACGCAAAGACTGTATTTGAAATTCATTTATGAGTGATATTTTATTTTTATTAACGTCTCATTCAATATTAAACCGTCCTATAGATGGCATTCCGGCGTCCCCTCTATACGAAACGAAGGTTAACAGATAATTATATGCGAATGCTGAAAGTATCCACTGCCAAACAATTTCGATTATCAATGAAAGATCTAGTACAAATACTACTAAATGTTTTTTTCTCGTTACTACTTAAAAACAGTACAATTGTGTGAAAACTGAATGTGTACAATCAATTTAATTTTGACTGTATGGTAAATCATTTACTTCGAGATCTAGGAGTTAAAATTAAGATATAACATTCTTCCCGTTTTTAATTACAAGATACCTACCTATTTGATAAAATTTTTTTTCTGACTGATTAAAAGTATGTTGTATACAGTCCTAAAGATTAACACAGGACTACCATGAAACTAGCAACGAAAGATAAATTATCAATGCAAAAAGAAAATATTTTACATAACTTTATTACTGTGGTGCAGGCCTACATAGTTATTTTCTTACATCACCAGCATTTTGAAGAAAATATGTTTTACATAATATTAATAATTATATTTAACTAGCCGTACCCGGGGCGCGGTGTTGCGTCGAAAGATTATGAAGACCTTCGCGTGAGTGTACTAAACAATATATAAACATATGTCGAAAAATGCTTTGTTTTCGAAATACAGGATGTTAAATTTTTAAAGAAAAAATCATTTTTGTCATATCTTTCATATCACTCTAGATATCTCTATAAAATTTAATACACATTTCTCGAGCATCAAAGAACATTTTTTGGTGTAAATTATTTTTGAAATCTCTTTCACGATCTAAGTTAATGAAAGTGACTTATGGCCTGATGCATTATCATAAAGCAGCAGCACACTTCACGTTAGTTTTCCGCGTCTTTTCACTTTAATAACATCTCTAAGGCGATGCATTAAGCTTGCATAATACTCTCGTGTGATTTTACCACCCGTCAGATAATCAATTAAAATTCCTTTTCAATCCAAAAAACAGTTATTTTTCCTGCAGAAGCGATGACTTTAAACTTTTTGATAGGACTGGAACTCCTAATATGCCACTGCATCGACTCTTGTTTCGACTCAGGATCAAAATGATGAACCCAAGTTTCATCTCCAGTGATGTCGATTGATAATTAAATCTGGTGCGTCCCCACAAAGCGCCAAAAATTCTTCACACTTCTCCATTCGAGTAAGCATTTGAAAAGGCGTAAGCATTCGTGGAACCCACCTCGCACTGACCAAGGTAATCGTGTAAAATTCTGAAAACTGTGGTTTCTGAAACTCCTAATAGAGACGCTATTGTCGCTTCTTTAATCTTGCATCTTCCAATACCAAACACTGGGTTTTTTCAATAACATCCGAAGTGATCATGTCGACAGGCCGACCTGAACGGGGATCATCATCTAGTGATTCTCGGCCATGTTTAAACAATTTTGACCATTCACAAATAGTCTACTTGGAAAGGCAATTATCCCTGTATACAATCAACATTTTTTCACGAATAACTTTTGGAGATTTTCCTTGTTTTGTAAGAAACAGCTCGATATTCAAGTTTATCCATTTTGAGACGTTACAACACAAACTAACAGATATTAGAACTAATAATGCTGCAATTGTTTTGTAAATTGTCAAACACGTTACCATGGCATATGTGATTTTAAATCAATAAAATGAAAAATCACATTAACATTGTAAATTGCCAGGAATATAAAAACGACGCGATTATAATAAATCTAAGGACTTTTGCGCAGAAATACAAAAGCAATAACAAAAAATTATGCAAGTTAGGTACAATAGTTTTTGATACATATACTGGCAAACATTTTTTTAATTGGGTAAAATATATCTTACAGCTTCAGAAAAAAATATTAATGGCAATAAAACTTATAAAGAATACATTATAGCTAAATTTGTAAGTAGGCTGGGCGTAGTCTGATCTAAACGTAATTGACCTGTCAAATCTGATTAAAATTATTTTTGTACAACAATCGTATTGTTTGTTCATTGTGCAAAATATGGCAAAAAATCAGAATTTTGAAAACTTTAAATAATAGGATATGCTGATTTGCTTTGGCCAGAGTAATGAAAACGCCGACGCACCAATAAATTTGTATTTTAACAGGTAAATGTAGTTTCCTTGGTATTAATATTGATAATTAAGTAACTTTACATCTATGGAGGTTTCCAGAACGGAGACATCCTAGTAAAATCAAGTTGTATGGAGTAAAAAGAAATTTAATTAACTATGGACCATTTTCTAAACCTAGGTCAAAAAAATATAATAAAGAAAATCGAGAGAATGATGAGGTTACCGCGTTAGTCAGTGTGGAGGGTAATCCTATAAGTTCTTACAGAACTATGGAAAGTAGTAATGGAGTTTCGAAAACAAGAATCCAAAGAATACTTCGCCACCATAAATATAAACCATATAAATTTAGGCTTGTTCAACATCCTGGGGACGCTGAACGTAGGTGAATATTTTGCAATTGGTACTTAAACAAGTTAAATATAGTACCCAACTTGGGAAGAAATGTCATATGGTCAGTCGAGGCATATTTTAGCAATTCAGGTGTTTTAAACAGGCACAATAGTAGATTATGGCCTCAATAAAATCAACACCAAATATTCCCCCAGAGAGAACAAGGACGATTTGGACTAAACGTGTGTTGCTTTATTTACTTTTTCGAAGGGAACTTATCCGCACCTAGATATTTGGGCATTTTAAAAATGGTTGTGCTTGAATTATTAGAGGACATTCCTTTAGCTCGCTTGAACCAAATTCATTTCCAACAGGATGGAGCCCCGTCTCAGAATGCGCAAATTATACACCCGTTTTTGGAAAACAGTTTTGGTAAGAGATGGATTGGCACTAATTGGCCGGTAAGATGACCCCCTAGGTCTCCGAACTTGTCAGTCTTAAATTTCTTTTTATGGGGTTACTTGCAAAATAAAATATACCGAACTCAATATGATAACATTGAACGTTTGACAAATGCAGTTAGAGAAGCTTTCAGACATTTACAAGATCACCCTATTATTGTGCTTAATTCTATTGAACGAATTGGAAGAGTGTGTGAAGCATGTATCAAACAGAATGGTCATCAGTTCGAACATCTCTTTTACTAATTTATATTATCTTGTAAAGTTGTAGGTATTATTATGTTTAGTTTTTAATTGCATAAAACTTCCTAATCCTTGACCTTGTTTTTTCATAGCCAACTATATCAAGTAAGCTCTATTATATAATAAAGAATATACAGGGTTTTCCATTAAAAAAAAACAAAACATTGGTTTATTGCGAAGAAACTGACTTCTTGTGGGGAAAATTATGCACGCCATTAAATTCTACGGAAAATTCTGTATAGAACCCACTTTTCACCATCATTTCGATAAATTACAAGTCAAAGCAGTTACGAGGTGTGTTTAAAATGTTCAAATTCTGAATTTCGCCCTGTATCTCAAATACTAATAGGACTATGACAATTCTGTTTGTGGCATTTTTCGTCTCACGAAAAAGTAGAACAGGGTCACGAAAACCGCATCTTTCTATCTTTGCTCGCAAACAAGATACTACCCTACAATTTCAACCAAAATGGGACAGTGTACATTGTGAATTTTATTTTCAACACAAATTTTACACTTCATAAATTGTAGTTCTGGTTCTTCAGGTACTCCATCGAGCAATTTATTTTTACACAATGTTTTTAAGTGATTAGAATGTACATTATGCCATTTTTCCTTTACTGTCATACTATTTTTCTGTTATGCTGCTCATAACATTAACCTTAACTTCCTCCTTATGTATGCTATACATCGACTAAACCCCAAATATAACCCATTTGCTCGGGCAAGGTTCTCAACATATAATTCATCTTCTCCGTGTCAGTCACTTTTGCACCAGCAGTCTATAGCTTTTTTTTTCAAAATCGTTGAAAAATATTGCCGTATCACTATAACTGTAACTTTAATTTATCCAATTTGTTCCTGTAAACTATTTGGGGTTCCGGAAAATTCACCGCCAACAATTCACCGACAGCAATTCACCGACAACAAATCACCGAAAGTAAATTCACCGCCACAACAATTCACTGAAACAACAATTCACCGAAATCAACATTCACCGAAACAAAAATTCATCGGTCATAATAAGAATAATTATTAGATATTTTAATTATCTTCAATAGAATCTTAACAAAAATATATTACAGTAACACACTAATTTTGTTTTCTCATTAGTTAAAAATAATTTACTTCCTGTTATTCGATTTTGATTTACCTTTAATTAATTCCTATGAAAAGTACATTATCATAACTCATTTAGTTTTGTTCACTAACTAGTCAAATAATTACCTTTAATAGATCCCTATTAAAAGAACATTACAATAATGGCCGTTGGCACCGTAATTCTTAAGCCATACTTAAAGTTAAATAAAGCTTTATTACTATAGAAAATAGCAAACCACGGTAAGTCATTAATTTTGTTTAATATTAGTGAAAAATAATATAAATAGGGGGTAAGCATATTTACCCAAGTACTATCTGGTGGTTATAGATAAGTTACTTTTCACTAATTAGTTAAATAATAATTTTTTTTCCGGTGAATGTTGGTTTCGGTGAATTGTTGTGGTGGTGAATTTACTTTCGGTGAATTGTTGTCGGTGAATTGCTGTCGGTGAATTGTTGGCGATGCATTTTCCTAGATCCAACTATTTGTAATGCTTTCGATTCTTTTGAATATAATTCGTCGAATTTCTTCACAATTTCAAATGCCAATTTCTGATAGCCTATAAATTCTACTATTTGTGATTGCACTATATATGTAATTAGTTGCTTTTAAATTGTCTCCTTCCCAAACATCCGTCTTGTTCCTACTCGATTTTTCCTTTGTCATTACCGTATAGCATAAGATACATTTGTATTCGTTTCTTTCAATTTCCATAATCATTTCAATCAAATACGGGAATTGTGATGTCCGACATGTTATTCTATTTCCGCTGTTTCACACATTTCACACAAATCTACTTTTATCCGGTACTTAATCTTACTTTTCTCGGTTCTTCTTTAAATAACCACGCTCTGCTACCATAATAATTATATTTAACGATAGATTTGTGTACATTTTTATTACAACTCTAGCATGTTGAAAATATAAACACACCTATAAACTTGACAACAACTTGTTTTTCACCCAGCTATCTTATTATCTATTTATTTTTTTAATATAAGGCGTTACACAAATATCAGCACTAATATCTAATCTTAATATAATATATAACAACACATAACTTTATTACTGGGGTGCAAACGAGCATTTTGGAAACATTAAAGAAATACTTGTTATACGCTTAGTTTTTGGTATCTAAAAAGATGTAGGTGGGACCAGTGAAGGTCACGTATGACTAATCGCAGTAAAAAACCATTTACTGTAAGTAATTAAAAATTATTATTAATTTTATTAAATACATAAATAAAAAGTTTACCTCGAGTAGGATTTGAACCTACGACCTGTACTTTGCTAGAGTACCGCGCTAACCAACTGCGCCATTAAGGTTCAAGCCCTAATCGATGTAAATTTTGTCTTTATTTATGTAGAACTGATGTGAATTCTAAAGTAATTTGATTGTACCTCATTTGATTGTACCTCATTACATATTCAAATTAACCATTAAGGAGTACCTAATAAAGCAACTTTCTGTAACTATAACGAATAACTTAATTACGACAATAATTTTAGATGTAGCTTGTTAAAACTGTTTCTTGCAGATTATCTGCTATCCACATATTATTTTTAATAGTCTTTACGTGATTTATATAGCGTTGCCAGTTTTGAATTGTCACTTCTTTGTATCCAGATTTTATTAACTGTTCCATGTCCTTTAGCTTAAACGTCGTATTATTCATTTTAACATCATGTTTGACTTGTACCCATACCATTTCTATCGAGTTCACAATAGTATGGAGTTAAACTAAGCGCATCATTAACCTCTTTATTGTGCCATAACATCAAATTCGTTTTTATCATATTGATGCCTCACTTGAGCTACGCTTTAAAACGTTTTCTCACTAAGCCAATTAACAATTAGTTCTTTTCGCCATGCCATTGTTGGAATCTTCTTTACCTTTCTACTGTGAGAAGACGTATTATCCATAACAATAACTAAATTTGGTGGTATATTTGCAATAAGTTTGTCGACAAACTTGTTCTTATACACATCTGCGTCCATTCCCTTATGCACATCAGCAGTGTTCTTTTTACACAAGAAAGTTAATTCAGCACCTGGTATAAAACCATTTTCTTTCATCGTCTTCTTGCAATACATCGACTAAGCCCGAAATATGACCCTTTGACGCTGGCAAGGTTCTCAACATATAATTCATTTTGTCCCTTTCAGTCACTTTTGCACCAGCAGTATTTAGCTCGTTTATTTTATTTTTTTCAAAATCGTTGAAAAATGTTGCCGTATCACTATAACTGTAACTTTAATTTATCCAATTTGTTCCTGTAAACTATTTGTAATGCTGTTGCTTCTTTTGAATATAATTCGTCGAATCTCTTCACAATTTCAAATGCCAATTTCTGATAGCCTATATATTCTACCTGCTTATTTGTGATTTCACTGTATATGTAATTAATTGCTTTTAAATTGTCTCCTTCCCAAACATCCGTCTTGTTCCTACTCGATTTTTCCTTTGTCATTACGGTGTAGCATAAGATACATTTGTATTCGTTTCTTTCAATTTCCATAATCATTTCAATCAAATACGGGAATTGTGATGTCCGACATGTTGTTATATTTCCGCTGATTGCACACGTTTCACATAAATCGACTTTTATCCAGTACTTAATCCTACTTTTCTCCGTTCTTCTTTAAATAACCACGCTCTGCTACCACTATATAATAATGTATATTCTAGACGATAGATTTGATTGTACCTCATTACGTTTAGAATTACATCAGTCTCTACTTATAAGACACATGATGTGACATTCTAGAGTAATTTGGCGCAGTTGGTTACCTCGGTACGTTTAGAATTACAGGTCGTAGGTTCAAATCCTACTCATAGGTAAACAATTTTATTTATCGTATTGGGGCTAATGAAACTTAATGATGGCGCAGTTGGTTACCGCGGTACCCTAGCATATTTACAGGTCGTAGGTTCAACTTATTCGTTCATAACAAAAACTTATAATAATTTACTGTGTTTCATGAAATGACAATAATGACATGTATTAAAATTTGTTTACTTAGCTTTGAACTTTATTCGTTCAGTAACAAACACTGTATAATAATTTACTGATGTTGCTCATGAAATTCCAATAACGACTTGTATTCAAAATTAATTGGAATTAGCTTTATTTATCGTTGATAGGTTCACATATAAGGTTTTATTCGATTATACTCTACATTCCAAAACGGTTATTGCGTAACAAGCACTTAATTGGAATTCACTTTATACCCAGCATTTGTAATATGAACGGTTATGAATATTCGATTATACCAGATTAAAGAACCCATGTTGTATATCCTGTAACTATAGACACGTCCAAATCACAAACCAAGTGCAGTACCGGTCTTATGGGAACGTTAGTGAATGATTTTAAAGATAAAGAACCCATGTTGTATATCCTGTCTATAGACCGTCCAAATCTCCCAAGTGCAGTACCGGTCTTATGGGAAGGCAGTGCATGCTTGCCAAGCTTACTATACAGATAGATTACAGCACCGTTTCATAATACCAGGCCCGGTAGCTATGGTGTATGAGACACAGCTTCTAACCTAAAATAAAAGACTTGAATATAAATTTTAACGAAGTGGCTAACGCTACGTTAACGTAGCGGAACGTTGCAAAATTAGAGCTACGGGAATTGATGCGTTCCGATTAATGCTTCAAATTACAGTTTCAACGTCAAAATGGTAAAGCACGTTTGGTCTAGTAGTTGTGGTCGCCTTGCCTGAGACGCGGTTGGAGCAGGTTCACAGTTCCCGGTCCATGCAATTTTGTTTTCTGTTAGGTTACCTTAGTTTTGTTTATCTAATCTAAACTAGATAAAGCGCGCTGATCCTTTCATAACGGCGCGCTTTACGTATGGCACAAATTCACGTAGCTCTAATTTTGCAACGTTCCGCTACGTTAACGTAGCGTTAGTCTCTTCGAAATTTTAAATAAACTTCTAGTCGAGTTGTAAATATACCGAATAGAAGCTCGATTCATAAGAAACTGGTCCATTAAAAGCTAAATGTGGTCACCGAGATAACTGTGAAATTACTTTATTAAATTTCATTTTTGCAATTAATGAATTTTATTTTAGGTGTACATGCTTACATGTATTTATGTTTATGAATGTTTACAATACGTAAAAACGATCTTAATTACATTAAAGGAACATGGGATTATACATGAACTTCGTATGAGATGTGCTCTTGATGTAAGAACTGACTTTGAAGCAAACCTCATTATGGCCATATTCAAATTAACCATTAAGGAGTACCTAGTAAAGCAACTTTCTGTAACTAGAACGAATATCTTAATTACGATAATAATTTTTAGATGTAGCTTGTTAAAACTGTTTTAAATGTATCAAATACTCTTATTATATATATTTTTTACCAGTATCTCCCTCGACTGGTACAAAAGCATTTAAGTCATTTAAGTTTAATTTAACCGTAATATATTAATTTTTAGCTATTTTGACTTCTGCAAGTGTTCTTTTTCTGCATATTAACAGCAATAAAATTATTATAATTTATCAGCGCCAAATGAATATTACTATATAAATCAAAACTTTAAAACGTAGATTGTAAATTTGATATAGGGGCGAGGATTCACAAATAATGGTTGAATAAATGAATTACATGTTACATGAGATCGATACTACTACATAATTTGCTTTGACATGTAAAAGAAACACTATAACTAACACCATGCAACATTTGATGAAGTAGAAATTGAAACTTTGCGTATAGTAGGAACTTGTGGGTAAACAAAATATCTTTATTAGAATTTTATTATAGGTACATCATTTATTGTCAACATAATATAATATTTCTCGCACAAATGATGTATTCCAGCCAATTTGGTTTAATCGCTGTTGTGGACCACTAGCTCCTCGGAAGAAGATTGTGTAATGTTGATTATCAACTGTTCAATATCATCTTGCAGATTATCTGCTATCCACATATTATTTTCAATTGTCTTTACGTGATTTATATAGCGTTGCCAGTTTTCAATTGTCACTTCTTTGTATCCAGATTTTATTAACTGTTCTATGTCCTTTAGCTTAAACGTCGTATTATTCATTTTAACATCATGTTTGACTTGTACCCATACCATTTCTATCGAGTTCACAATAGTATGGAGTTAAACTAAGCACATCATTAACCTCTTTATTGTGCCATAACATCAAATTCGATTTTATCATATTGATGATGATTGATGATTACTGTGAATTACCTTCTTCTCTGAACTTTCTAATGCATCGTAAGAATTTATGCCTCCATGTTATAAATTATCATCACGCTCAGTAAGAATACTTCTTCGTCCCATCTTTTTAAATTTAAAAACAATATCTTTAAAGAAGTTGAAAAGTGTATTGCGTTTAAAATTCGGTAAATCATCACTATTAACAGCACAATGGATACTGTTAGTCGTTGGTGGAATGTTTGCAATAAAAAAATCATGTAGTTTTCGCTGAATAATAATTTGGATATTCTGGTCATATGCATGAAAGCGATCATTGGTATGTGCAACTTTCCTTTTCGTACGTTTTTCGGACTAACTATTGCGTCAGTTGGATGTTCCTTTTTAATAGCATGTTCTTCGTTCTGCACAAAATAAAGCGTTGCTCGTTTCTTTAACGGCTGCACTAACATTCAGTTGGACCGAGAAATAATTTAGTATGTTAAGAACGAAGCGTTTCTCCTTACGGGTGATATATTCTCCAATATGTAGCTTTGAAGGGCCAGCTTGAACTTCCACTTCCATATCGAAGAATTAAAGAAAAAGTCAATTGGTGAAGGCAAATGGTTAATTACGATCAATGTTTAACTGTACTGGATATTGAAGGTTCATTGGTCTAGGTTTATAGTGTTGCATGATGGAAGTAAAGATTGATTTATTCCTGGTCCATCTTTTTTATTTACATAATGCAAACTACCTCTGCAAATTGGTGGAAAAATATTCATTAGAAAGTGTACTAAACAGATCAAATTGCATTAAAACATGGTTATACCTCATCATTGCCTGTTTTAATTCAATAAAGTTAATATGGCGTAGCTATAAAGAACATTATAATAAAAATATTGGAAGACATAATGCACAATTTAGTGATTAACATGTGAAATCAATATTAATGAGCTTTGGAAAGTGTATTAAACATGCAGAAAAAATTTCACTGTACCTCTTTCACTTTATTTAATGTAATAATCTATACATTTTATAAAATTGCGTATTGGATACAATCTACATTAGCTTTGGTTAATTCAATATTTGCATAGTAACTTAACGGGTTTATTTTTAATTGTAACTACTAAAACATTTTATATCCTAAAAGGTTTCACTCATTTACAATAAATACATTTAATATTATCTAATCGAGTGATCGTTCGTAAGTACTGATTTCTATTACAGTTATTTTCTTTATAAGCACATTCATAACAAATTTAGTCAGGCATAATAGAAATTAATTTACTAAAATCTAAAGCTGGTCAATCATGATTTCCATACTTTGCATTTTATTCATGTAGATTGAATGTTTTGCATATGTATTAAAGATTAATAGATTTTAAACTTATACTAAAGCATATGCGCCGGATGTATGGTTAAGCCCGTCGATCGAATTATCAGTGTTATAAGCTCTAAGTTTATTGAAAATATTTTCACGTGCCTAAAATGGTTGCAAGATATGGCAATGAGGTAACCCGTTAAGAAATAGTGATTTTCACCTGAAATGGCCACAATGATGTAGATTTAAAATACCCCCAACGTGATCCTCGCATAAATTAGAAGTACTTTTGTTTGTTACCTACTTTTTCTTCTGGTTACCAGAACAACGTGGTGACACAACACTGACGAATGCCAGAGAAAACTGCAAAGAACTTTCGTTTGGCTGATGCGATTTCATCGAATTTGATTTGGATCGAAAGTGTTTGTGTGTCTCTATTAAAGTTGACCCTCATGTTAGTATACGAGAACTGTCCAGGAACATGAATATAAGCACTTGGAGTATCCAGAAGATAATAAAACAGCGCACGTTTCTCCTGTATCGCCTATCACTTCATCAATTTTTGAGAGAATCTGATTATGATCAGAAACTGAACCACTGCCACTGGATGCTGGGTATGACTTAAGATAATCATACCATTTATAGCATTCCTGTTATAGAAATTGAGGCTGCAGTAATGTATACTAGACCGATACTGATTCAATACATCAATTAAGATGGCAAACTATTTTAACATTTAAAGTAAGGCTTGCACAGAGTTCTGTTACAAAACTTATTATTTAGTACTTAGGTTGCGGTTACATGGGATGCAAATTCGTACGAAAATTTATTTATGCGAACAAATATCGTACGAATTTGTACGAACATAGTGGTTACATTGGATGCAGAAAAGTAGTACCTACGCCTTCTTATTTTAAGTTGGGATATGCAGTGAAGTGCAATGGATCATGAAGTTACTGAGTCCTACTTGTTGGAACACACATAAAATGTATTCTATTGGAAAATACCAAAAGCTGCTGGGTAGACGATTAATCATCACCGAGAACTGAAAAAGAAGAATTCGGAAGATCATATAAAGAACTCAGGAGAAATGATCAAGAGTTTTTTGAATATGTTAGAATGACACAATGTACATTTGATTATATACTAAAAGCTGTTGAAGTTAGACTTCATAAACATAGTAACTTTCGGGAATGTATTTCACCAGAAGAAAAACTGATTGTAACTTTACGGTAAGTAACTTTATTAATAAACTAGTATTTATTACAAAAATATGTCACGATTTATAGTTTAGGTTTATAATCACGAAAATATTGTATTACAGTTTGTGAAGGATTTTGTTGTCCATTATCCATTGCATATCGCATTATACTGCTCGAGTAGTTTTGTTGGGATGAATCGTCTGACAAATCTGTAGAAGTAAAAGTATATGCTGGTGATGGTGTTGGAACTTTCGTATATGCGGGTGATGGTAGTACACCAACTGGTGTATACTTCCCCGATGTTTGTGAAATTACCTGTTGTGGAACAATATGTTGATTTCGAAATAATGTTTCGTGTTCCTTCATAGGTAATTCCTGAAACTTTGTTCTAATAAATAGTTTTCTATGGGTTGGTAGTTGTCGAATATATGGAATAAGGCTTACGGCGAAATAGTAATCATCATGCTGTTGTTGCCGATCTTCAGAACTCTTATTTAAATGACTCAATTTTTTTTTGCAGGTTACAATGGTCCACAATATTGGGTCATACGAATAAAAAGGAAGCCAATACTTTTACTGAAAAATCTTGAACAAAATAATAAATTCCGAACTCTTTGGAAGAGAGTGTATATTTGAAAATTATTATCCGTACACTCCCAATATAATCAAGAATTTTTTTCTTGATATTGAAAATAAAGAAATAATTTTTGAAATAAAAGCATTTGCTTAGGTTTATTCATACGACCCCTTTAGTTGCATTGTCGACCATTGAGGGCTGTCTCACTGGCTACTACCAATCTGTTTTTTTAGGTACCTTGCTACTTGTGTTTCTTTTCGATCTTTTGGCCTTTTCATTTCAAATGTCACATACAACAATTAGACTAGCCGTTTATGAAACTTGTGAAGCTATATGGAACATTTTGTATAAAAATCATATACCTTTTCCCACAGAAACAATGTTTTTATCAATTGCAACTCAGTTTTATACGAAATGGAAATTTCCTAACAGCAAGGTTTGGTAGACGCAAATTACCGATTTATAAATATTCAAGTTGGAAGCTTTGGAAAACAGAGTGACGGTGGAATATTTGCAAATACATCACTATAACATCATCTTGAAAAAGACACTTTTAACGTACCCCCGCCAAAAGCTCCGCCCAATACAGATATTATTGTACCACATGTTTTAGTAGCAGATGCAGCATATCCATTAAAGAATTATTTAATGAGACCATATTCAGGACATAATTTGTCTCCAGAGGAAGAAAATTTTAATCATAGTCTTTCTCGAGCTATACATGTTGTTGAATGCGCTTTTGGTATTATAACTGCAAAGTGACGAATTTTAAAAGCAGAAATTGAAATTAATCCTGACTAAGTCGATTTAATTGTAAAGTCTATTTGCCTGCTACATAATATAATCATCGATTTAGAAGAAACTCATATTTCGGAAACCACTCAAAGTCTACAACAAAGTAAAACGAAAAAAAAGGACCGCGACATTTTAACAGGGCCACTGTTGCAGCCTACGAAATTCGTTACAAATTTTTACAATACTTTAATCAGAGTAATTAGCAACACCTCGAAAAACACTTATATAGTTGTAATATCACTTTATTATTTAATTATTTTAGGAATGTGAAGGTCCAAAAAATTGTTATATTCCATACTAATAAAAATAATAGTAAGAGAATAAGTACTTGGTATTAAGGGAGAATTAGGTATCAAAGACGTTATAATAGATACCACGTTTCGCTAATTATATCCAATTAATTTTCGTTTACAATTCAAAGTTTATAACCTTAATTTACAATATGCCCGAATACATACCTGCTACATCAATTTTCTCCGCCACCTCCCTCCACAACTTTTTATTTAGGTATCTATTATGATACTTCTGGTCGCATAATGATCGGTTTTGTTCAATTATTGTTATTAATTTTTCCGAATCCATCCTTAAATACAGCTATGCATTCGCACCACTACTGATCAAAAGACAAACTATTTTGTTCGTATCAAAACATTCGTACGACTTTGTGCGAATACGTACGAACTAGCCGCAAGCACTGTAACCACATATGTATTTGTTTACGTCACATGAATTCGTACGAGTTCGTACGAATTTGTACGAATAAATTTTCGTACGAATGCGCATCCATTGCAACCGCCGCCTTAGTTTTCTGCAAATTTTGTTGTGTATTCTTTCATCGGTTACGTTCGTTCTTTTATTTAGTTTTTTTAACTTTATTTGTTATTTATTGCCTTAAAAAAATCGTGATTTGCTAGTATTTGTGCTATAACTTCACAATGAAAACAACTACACAGTTTTGTATTGCTGGTATTATTTCGTTGATGCGTTATATGTTTCACTCACATTATGGCTTATGAGATTAGGGACACTGATACATTTTTAAGGGGTATTTTGCCTGGATGTCTGATTTTTTGCGTGTATTTCTATTACTTCAGACTGAAAAGAGCTAGAAACTTCTAGTGTTCACTTCTTCAAAGAAGTGAAACTAAAATAAAATTTGTAACTGTTACTCTATAGAGACACAAACACTTTCGATCCAGATCAAATTTGTTGAAATCGGTTCAGCCAAATGAAAGTTCTTTGCAGTTTTCTCTGACATTATGCAATGTTGTGCCACCATGTTGTTATGGTAACCAGAAGAAAAAGTTTCAAACAAAAGTATTTATAATTTGTGCAGTTTTTTACACCTAGGTACATCATTGTGGCCATTTCAGCTGAAAATCACGTTTTCTTTCTTGGGGCCATTTAGGTTTATTGAAAATATTTTCAATAAGCATTCCAAGTTTACTTTTATTGAAGCAAAAATAAAATTTAGAGCTCTTACGCTTAGGTTCCCGAGATAAATCCGATCGACTGGCCTAACCATCACAACAGTGTGAAGTTAGCCCTCCAATTTTCAAAATTTTCGCTTTTTTCAATTGCAATCGTTTTTTGGTCGTTTGTCGGTTTTTCATATTTACGATAATCACGATTATAATTTAGGCGTTAAGTTAGCCCCCCAACTGTCAAAGTTGTCCCTTGTTTCAACTGCAATCGTTTTTGGGCGTTTGTCGTTGTGTGTTGGCTATTTTTGAACGTTTGTCGGTTTTTTATATTTATAATAATCACGATTATAATTTAGGCGTGACGATTATAATTTAGGCGTGAAGTTAGCTCCCCAACTTTTGAAATTTTACCTTTTTTCAATTGCAATCGTTTGTTGGTTGTTTGTTTGCTGGCTATATCTGAACGTTTGTCAGTTTTTCATATTTATAATCACGATTATAATTTAGGCGTGAAGTTAACCCCCCAACTTTTGAAATTTTCCCTTTTTGCAAAAACAATCGTTTGTTGGTCGTTTGTCGGTGTTTGCTGGCTATATCTGAACGTTTGTCGGTTTTTCATATTTATAATCACGATTATAATTTAGGCGTGAAGTTAACCCCCCAACTTTTGAAATTTTACGTTTTTCAATTGCAATCGTTTGTTGGTCGTTTGTCGATGTGTGTTGGCTATTTTTTAACATTTGTCGGTTTTTTACATTTATAATAATAGTAATAATATTTATATAATAATCGAGCTAATAATTTAGGCGTGAAGTTAGCACCCAAACGTTTGAAGTTTTCCCTTTGTTGGTCGTTTGTCGGTGTTTGTTGGCTATTTATTCACGTTTATCGGTTTTTCATATTTATAATAATCACGACTATAATCTAGGCGTTTTACGTTTTTTCAATTGCAATCGTTTGTTGGTCATTTGTCGGTGTTTTTTAATGTTTGTTGGTTTTTAATATATACGTTAATTAACGGTTATAATTCAGGGATGAAGTGAACCCCCATCTTTCAAAATTTTAAGGTTTTTTGATTGCAATCGTTTGTTGGCTTTTACCTATTGCACCTTACACATTGACATGACTTCACGGTGTTGGATATGCCGCTGTATAAACATTTGCGCGTATTCATATTGATCAATTTATGCTATCGATACATTACTTTGAGGTCTATACAGAATTAATAGAAACTGAAATTACGTGAATTGATACAATATTGAATTCAAGATGCTTTATTTTGCATTCATGTGGGCAATGACATTTTCAAACATTTTTCAGAAGCAACACAAAAATGTGTTAGTCATTTCTAAATACATGCCTTATTCTTTTTAGGTACCGCCTAAGAAGAACACGAGTAAATATTTTCCATCGTTCTCTGAAATATCTTTTCGAAATGTGAATATTGGTGTAGTACATAAAACATATTTGTTACCAAATGGAAATGTTTCCGGCGTTTGAAAACATGAATCTTTTGTATCAAATACATGCCCTTTCGACTCTATTGTGCAAATTATGTTGTGCGCTGCACAAGATAATTTGCATAATATTTATTTTACAAATTTCATTAACCAACAAAATTGTGAAATTTTATCATTTTTAAAATCATTTATGAATCTTGGTCCAAATAAATTGGTCCTACAAAAACGAGCTGCCCTATTAAGAACAATGTATCCTAAAATTGTAGCGATGCAAGTTGATGACAAAATTACGTCTACAAGAATGGACGCTTTTGATAGTGCTGGCAACTGTTGGAAAAAAATTATGCACGATTTTCCTAGTTCGTAGATGTTCAAATAATTCATGTCGAATGAAAACATTCAATGTACACAGTATGTGTCAATCACATAACTATAGTTGCACGCGGTTTTGGGAACGTAAAAACCTCTACCATGACACCTATTAAGAATACAAAATGTTTGAAAAGGTCTTGTAGTGGTAGAAATATTTGTGATATAATCTACAATCAACATATCTTTGTTGGATTGGATATACGTAAAAGAGGGTTTGTCTTATACGTTAGAAGATTTTCCACACTATTGAATTCTTAAACGAAACATTTCTGTATGTAAGCACTAAATATCAGCATGTAATTAAATCGATACATTTTTAGGTTATGCTATGCTCTATATGAATATTGTTATATTGCACATCACCCATATACACTACACCGAATTGCTATTCTTGTTTCGAATAAATTCACTTAAATATATATTAAATTTAATCTTGATTGTAATGCAGTGAATGTAAAGATTAGTCTTGCTCACTTCTACCTCTTCGCTAGATAAGGGTGTATATTGGCCGGTAAATGTGCACATTTATCCCGATATCCTATTTTACTATATCATATGTATAACCATGTATATAGTTGTATTAATTTCCATATTATTAACCTCACTAACCAAATTATGTTTTCAAACCATTTATCTCGCCTTTAGGTGAACACCTACCACTTCACGTTTAAATTACAATCGTGATTATTATAGATATAAGAAACCAACAGACGTTCAAAAATAGCCAACAGATACCGAAAAACCGTTGCAATCGGAAAAATGTAACATGTTGAAAGTTGGTGAGGCTAACTTCACGCCTAAATTATAATCGTGATTATTATAAATATAAAAAAACCGACAAACGTTAAAAAATAGCCAACAAACACCGACAAAAGATTCCAATTGAAAAAAGGGAAACATTCGAAAGTTGGGGGGGCTAACTTCACAACGGTAACCATCACCCGGTACTTTGTATATTTCGTCTCTGAAAAAGATTAAATTAACAGAAGTAAAAATATTCGATTTTAATTAATGTTTACCTTTTATATAATTATCGAGGTTACATGAAGAGTATAATCAAAAGTAATTTCCAAGCAAGTACAATATAAACATAATAATGTAAAATAGACTTGAACTACTTAATCAAAAAAATAATAGTATAAACTAATTTCTCTAAAAATAATTAACGGTTATTACTTATAAGACCTAGAATAACAATGCTTTGTGAGTGCAGAATTGGATAGAACGAACCCAGGACTTGTAGCCTACATATTTAAAATTGTTTAAGAGAACCGTACTACAACATTCGTTTTTTAAATATTGATACACATTTGACAAATGAGCCATGCGTCAGTTTAAACGGTCTTGACTTTCCCCACAATTTCCCACCCTATTACTAAATTTTATTCTATTTCGTTACAAAAATGTATGACCTAAACTGCTCTTCGCTTAAACCGGAAGTGACTTACCCCCAAAGGGTTTCTCTGTCCTATTTCAGTACCCTAAAAATTATCTTTTATATTCAAAATTAACCAAAAATGTGGCGAATGCATTCACCCATGGTCACTTGTACACCCTGAACAGTAATGATATACAATGACCACTTTAGTCCTAAGTAAGGTTTTTTGGCTTTAACCATAAATGTACCGTCAACTGGGTTCACAAATGTCTTATGCGTTGTGCAATTCGGAACATTCCTCACGTAAGTATTGCATATAATTTAAAATAATTTATGCACAGAACAAGATTTACTTTTAAAGTTAGTGTTTCAGTCCACTGAACCCGTAACAGAAATAATATGTCTAGAATATATGAGTTTCTTTCACTTCTAAATTGAACTTTTCTATTGCCCGTAGTTCTTTGTGGTACTCGTACCTTTTCCGCTTTTTTTTTTGTTATGTAAATAGTTTTTAATAAATTAACAAGCATCATTAGTTTACAAGTGTAATTTGGCAACAAGTTGAAAATGTCAAAACCTTTATTAGAATTACTATTTTTGGAAAACTTGTAACAATTGTAATTAGAAAAGTTTTTTGACCTTTGTTGTAAATATTGTAGATTTTGATATTGTCAGAGTACAATGAACTACATTTTCATATTGGGTACTTTTATAATAAAAACTAAATATGCATCTATTATAATTTCTATATTTAAATAACTGTTTAATTTTATGATTTATTTGGCTAAATGTTTGGGAAATTTTTACTAAAACGGAAAGAAAAGAAATTTTCTAAAAATATAAGTTTACTGAAAATATTGGCAGTACCGATGATGTATTGGATGAATTAAAGTGCTCTGGATCCTATTTGTTACACAATGTGCACAGGGTTGTATGTGTTTCCATTAAAATATCTTGAACATACAGCACGAGTTTGCTTTTAGTGTGACATTCGTTTTGAAAAATGTTTGCTATTACATGTAGCTATTAATTTTATTAAGCCCAAAATAATCCACTGACAAGTAGTTATGAAGTACTTGTAATATTCAGTATAAAGTTTAAGTATTTCTGAGAGTATTTCATATTTCTACGGTTTGTTAATTTTCGACCTTTCCCACTAATTATTTTAGTTGGTTTTAAGAATTATCAATTAACTCTTAACAACCTGGTATTTTACTAAAGCCAATTGATTTTATTGTACTTTGATCGAGAGGGAGTTGTGTATATACAGAGTATATTATTAATGGCGCATAATGTTTACACCACATAATTTCATGTTGAAATACAAGTAAAAAACTCTAAACCAATTTTCTGTTAACCCTCTGCTTATGAGTTATTAACAGTCAAGCGTGGAAATTTGTAATGGAGAAATACATTTAAGTAATATAAATAACACAATTCAACGAGTAGAATAAATATTCCAGTACTAACTATTGCTTTATTTGTAATAGCATTTTTTAAAATGCTAAGACTTTGTCTTAACTAAGCTAGGGTGATTTTTCTCACTTATGTCTCAGAAAGTAACAAGATTTGTCATTCAGGGCATTTTTAAGAGTTTGAAAAGTCTCCGTGTCATATTTGTGCCTTAAACATTTTAAACATTTTGCATCATTATTGTTTCCTAGTTTGTGTTCGTAGTTTTATTGTTACTTAATTTTTCGTGTTTATTGTTGCGTGATTAATAATCGAGTATGTACATATGCATTTGATATTTGTTGCATGCCATTGCAAATCTCTTCGAGCTGTTACTTTATGTTTAGAAGCAGCACTTTTCCATTTTGAATTATAAAGGAAAAACGTGTTTCATTCCCTCTTCAATAGGAAGGGCGGGATGCTTGAGCTTTTCATGCTCCTTCAGCCACCACAATGATGGATCCTCAACATATAATCTATTTTTTTTATTAGATATGGGAGTTATTTTTACAAAGTTGGTATAATATTTTTCACTTCACGTCAAATTTAATTAATTTATTTTCACATGATTGATATATGTTTTTTTTTTAAGTTTAAAAATGAGGACTTTTGTAAATATCCGTTTCCATAGCAACGTACAAGCAGTACTTGAAAGTTTGCAATTGATTAATATAGTCACTTTAAAAACTTAAAAAAATTAGATAACAAGATAATTTAGATAAAAAAAACCTTTCACAGTTTGATAAATAATAAAGCTTTAATTGAAACGGGAAAAATATTTGATGTAAGTGATTTAAGTTTATATGAAATGTATTAAATTAATATTTTTTCAGGTTTCTGTAAAGAGCATCAATAAAATTGTGAACGGACGTGACGAACAGACAAATTTTGCTAAATTAGGTTGACCGACAAGTACTAGTGAGGATACATTAAAAAATTATGTTTTTCGCAAGGATTTATATCAACTTATTTGGCATTATAATTCAAAATCTGAACATTTTACGATCGACAAACTTTTGGCCGACAGTCGCGAACATTTGGATTTTAAGGATTGTAGATCAAGTTTATTCAAAATTATAAAATCGATGGGGTACAAAACGTTTAATGGACTAAGCAACTATGCGAAAAAAACTTCTCGTTGAATTAAAAATCACTTTTCTCAGGAAGTGTTTTTGGATGAAACGTGGATTTACCAAAATGGGAATAATATTCGTCGTTGGGTGCATGATACTGATTTGAAAAGTAATCCTGCCACAATTAAGTCTGAAGGCAAACGTTTTATAATATTACACGCAGGTTGTAAGTTTGGCTTCTTAGCAGGTGCAACTACTTACTGGACTCAAAATAATGACCGTGACTATCACAAGACAATGACTGCAGAACTTTTCCAAAATTGGGCGGTTAATCAGTTAACTCCTGCTTTGGATAGACTGCAATCAAAATGTGTGGTGGTAATGGACAATGCACCGTATCACTCGGCGCAGTTGAACAAACCAACTTTTTCTAGCCAGAAAAAATTTCAAAGGCAGGATTTTTGATCAACCACAATGTGAAAGTTAACGACAATTTCGAGAACATCATACTAAACGGTTTGTAATTGACGATATTTAAATAGAACATGGTCATGAAGTCCTTCGTTTACCCCCATACCATTGTCAGTATAATCCAATTGAGTTTGGCATGGGGTTGTTGCAAGACCTTCTATAATCAGCACATAAATTCGCAACCGAAATCAAAATATAGGGTTGCAAATTTATGACTGCTTGCTCCTTCAAAATGTTCGTCAGACATGTGGCAAAGTTATGTAAATCATTGCGAAAAAATAATTTTGGAAGACTGGACAATTCTAATGGGGTCAATTTCTATTGAAAATATTCCACCATTCATTATTTCTCTTGAGGAATCATATTCAGAACGCTCTTCTGAATATGATGAACCTAATTCAGATGTAGAAATAATGGAGATAGAATAAGGACTTGGACTTAGACACTTTTGACTCAAAATCTCAACTCACAATTCAATTTGCAGTTATTAAATATTTTTAAACTACCTGAAGGACAGTAAACGACAAAGCAGTGTGGTTGCTTTATTTATTTGTGTTTAGTTTTTAATATTGTTGAAAATACATATTTTTTAGTTGTATCAAATTATTTTGTGAAATTTAATGAAAATCTTTTATTTCAATTGAAAGACACCCCAGAATAAATTTATGGGTAAGTTATAATACGGCGGAACCCCCTACTTCTTCACTTAAAATTCAGTAGACTTCTCTTATTATTATACAGTGATCCGTGGTTACTATTTATTTCAATTAAATGTGGCATCTGTTAAATTAATTTTGACATATAATCAGATTTGAGGTTAGTGAGAACCGTCTAATACCAGCATAGTTTTGGTGTAATAATAAAATACCCCAAATCTAAGGGACAAATAAAAAAATAGTTTATACATACATTAGGTATGTATTCATGGTGAGATTAAGGATAGGTGTGGTCAGGAGTTAGGGTTTTTAGGGGGAAGATACTATCCCAGCATTCGCCTAAATAGCCGCACATGGTGTGCATATACGCAGTGACCGTGTCGCTATATGTGTATGAGGAAAACCTTCTGAAAAAAGGCAGGGTAGACGGTAGCGGGAATCGAGCTCATTACTTTCCAAACGCTAAGTAGATCGTGCTACCACAACTGCACTAGCTCGGTTTTAGAATTATAAATTATTTCAATAAATGATATCGATTCAAATGAAACATACTTTGTTTAATTTCAAAAATAAGGATAGCCACTATGAGCATCTAAGCAACTAAAATAAACACTTGATACCTTAATTAATGCTTAATTATTGTCGTTACTTAGGTAATGACTTTTCAGTAATGCGGAGTGAAGTCTGCAACAGCAGTATGCTAAGACCATGTTGCCAAGTTTTAACACCTAATAGCTCAAGAACCAAGCCTAGGGGGAAATTTTGTCACGCTACGTACTTATTATGCGCCATTAATAATACACCCTGTATAAATTAAAATTAAATTTTTTTAATTTTTCTATAAACCAGTAAAGTAAATTTTTGGTTGAGTTAATGATTTGATGGTCAGTTTAATCGCGCAGTGTGTGACTAAAGTACTATATATTTACTGTTTTTATTTAAGCTGTTTGTATCAGTTCAGTTACATTATAATGTAGATAAATTTTATTAAATTTTTTTTTTGATTGGAGCATTTTTCATTGTTAGCCTTCATCCATTATATGATGTTCTGAATTGTCATTTTCAAGCCGGTTTAGTAATCTATTAAAGATCTAACTATTTATCGTTACTACAATAGGACAATATTTAATAGTAGGCTTTCTAATACATACCTAATTGTCGTAGCAGTCTTATTCATTGCGTGTTCATATTTTATTAATTTGTTTGAGACTTTAATTCATTTTTAAATTTGTTTGAAACCCAAAGTATAAATACTTATGTATTAACTTACTTTTATGAGTTGATCATTTCTAAAAGACGCTCAACTGTCCCATTTTCTTCCGATTTATGCGATTGAATTTATACATAACGTGAATTTTACTTAGGTGCCCATTGAGCCCTATTCTCCAAACTGAATTTTTAGGTGAGTGGGTCAACTGATTGGGTATATTTCGTTCCCGAGTTCGAACCCCAATTCGGGCATGGGTGTTTGTAAATATTTAATGGGTTAAGAGGGAGAACACTCTGCGGCTAAACTTCGTCTACTATATTAAAGGCAAAAAAAAATCTTCTGTTAAAAATCTTTTATTTATTGGTATTACCGAGAAGAATACAAGAATACAAATAAATAGAAAAAGCAAAAAATAAAAACATAAAACAATAGTAAAAAGGAAATGTCCTCTGAAATAACATAAATAAAACTGTTTTTGCAGTTCTAAGCTGTTCATTAAGGCCAAGTAAAAGATATTGAGATTCTTAATATTTTATAGATTTTTGTATCAACTTGTTTTAAACGAAAAATCCATTTCTTTTCCGATGTATATATGTATATATATATATATATATATATATATATATATATATATATATATATATATATATATATATATATATATATATATATATATATATGGTTCACAAACTTTAATTTTTAAACAAATGAACATCTTTTTCATTAGGCCAAATGTATTCATCGAACTTTGATTTAAAAACAAGTCCAATGTACCGTGGCCGTTAATAAAATCACGTACAACAAGAACATCTAGCAACATAATTTTTGTCCTTTTTTTTTGTATCTTGTAAAAAGTATTTTTAAATTTTGACAATATTTTTAGAAAATAGGTTATATGTCAATAATGAAATTGCCTCTCGAATTGGACAAGGAAATATTATTAAAGAACAGTAATAAAAACATATTACAAACAAATTACGTGCAAAATGAAAAGTGAAAACAAACTAAATAAACAAAATTCTATTTTGTCATTACCCCATGAGCTGCTAATGCGCTGTTCTGTTTTCTGGGCATTGATGATGTTAAATTTCGATTAAACTTCAATATTATTGGCTGCAAACCAATTCTGTATTACCCTGGCCGTGTGGACAAGCCAGTTATCCTGTTGGAATATAACATTGTTGTCTAGACAAACTTGATCAATAGCAGGGGTCATTACATTTTCTAGGATATTAAGATGATTAAGATTAAGATTTTATTGACGGCTACTGTACAATTTCTCATACAATTCAGTGTTATGTTTTTCACAAAGTAATGACATGTCCGGTTTCCATTGTTCACCTAAACCCTCTAAATCTTCAACAGCCGAAAACCATTCATCAAACAATTCGTTGCTTGTATGTCCTTCAATGCTCACCACTAACCAGCAGCTGTGCATTAATTGCAGTAACAGTACCGTTTGTATTTCTTTCACGGAATTAACATTATAATGATTTTGTATTGGAGAACCATTCTCCAGAAATCCCTCCAAAATATTATTTTTTCTGTACTACTTTTGATTGATTAAATATATTTGTCTTTTTTGGACCAGAAAACATCTTCTTTCAAAAATCAAGAAAGTCTGTGATTTTAATAATAATAATAATGTTCATTTCAGTGGATTAATTTAATAAATATAGAAGGTAGCGTTCACCTTTCTTAAAAAGTAACCTACAAGAAATCCCACGTGAGACCATAAACATAGCTCTAGCTACTCTTTTTTGAGCTTCATAAGCCTGCTGGCACGACGATGAATTGCCCCATCATAAAATATCATTTTTTTTCTAGAATGAATGTAGCAAATGTGTATATAGTTAATTTAAAGTGTATATTTATATGGTTTAGTAATTTGATAATAGTAAATGAACCTGTGATTTGAATCTTACTTTTCAGATTTTCACTATGTTTATGTAAATTTTGTCTTTGTGTCAAAATGTAAATTCTAAATATTTTGAATTCATCAGTTCTTACATAAATACATATTTATGATTGTTGCCTAAAAGAAGCCTATAATTTTTTATTTTTAATAAAATTAATAAAAATTTATTTACCTTTGAACTTATTCGTTCATAAAAAAAACTTATAATAATTTAATATTAGTCAAGTTGCTTTGGAATGTGTGAATCCTTGCGATATTGCAGGCTCACATTCCATTAATTAATAATTTGATTGTAATCTCATTATATTTAGAATTTACATCAGTTCTACATACATAAAACAAAATTTACATCGATTGGGCTTGAACCTTGGTGGCGCAGTTGGTAGCGGTACTCTAGCAAAGTACAGGTCGTAGGTTCAAATCCTACTCGAGGTAAACTTTTAATTTATGTATTTAATAAAATTAATAATAATTTTTAATTACATATTTACCTTTGAACTTATTCGTTCATAACAAAAACTTATAATAATGTATATTTATATGGTTTAGTAATTTGATAATAGTATGGCAACCTGTGTTGATCTTACTTTTCAGATTTTCACTATGTTTATTGAATTTCAACTTTGTGTCAAAATGAACACCCAAAATTTTGACATTCACAGATTCTTTCGAAGATACTTGATTTGTGATTTTGCCTAAAAAGAAGCCTATAATTTTTTTTTTTTTTAATTTAAAGTAAGAGAATTTTTTGTAGCCCATTGTGTCATTGCACACAAATATTCCAAGCTAGTTTTAAGGTCGAGAATATTTTTGTCACTGATAACATAGCTTACATCATTAGTTTATTCGTTATTGCAACATTGCCAGATAGGGCATTTATAAACAAAATAAATAATAAAGGCCCTAGTATACTTCCCTGTGGAACCCTGCAAGTAACAGTTTTGGAGTCAGGTGATACTCTTTCCTAATATGCATACCTACCGCATAGATAACTTTGTACGAAATTATAAGCTGTACCACGTATTCCATATATTCAGAGCTTTTGAAGAAGTAATACGTTAGTTCGCTGTTTTATTGTAGTCATTTACTGGAACATTGTCGCCAGTAATTTATGCCGAGAAAACATTGGAATTTAGTCTTGATGATGATGCGACAAATTATTGGTTGATATTTACACCATCCGGTTATTCGTGATTGTTGTACAATTGCTAGATAGGTCATTTATAAACAAAATAAATAATATAGGCCCTAATATACTTCCCCGTGAACCGCTGCAAGTAACAGTTTTGGAGTCAGATGATACTCCTTTCATTATACGTACCTTCCGTATAGATAACTTTGTACGAAATTATGAACTATAGTGTGCATTTCATATATTAAGAGGTTTTGAAGATGCAATTTGTGATAAACAGCGCGAGGAGTTCGCTATTTTATTGTAGTCATTTACGAGAACATTCTCGTCAGTAATCTATGCCGAGAAAACACTGGAATTAAGTCTATCGATATATTATTGGTTGATGCGACTTCAAATGTGAGTAACTCATCTCCATTATATTCTTTTGAGGTTTCTTTAGTATGTCCAATTTCTATGGTTCTGGAGTTTGAAAATCCATATTTGTTACGGTTCGGAAATAGACGTTACTACTGAAACGCAAATTTGATGCAATTTTGGAAACTCTTGGTTTTCGAGGCTACGATTTTCTTTTGACAATGGGTTTTAAAACTGTCTGTTGACATTCGAAAACACCCACTTTCTTGTATTTTCTATTTTTGAGTACGATTTAAAGACAAAGTTACATTGGATAAGATTAACACGTAAACGAGGTAAGCATTTAGAATGTTTGAACAAAACGTTATTGGACGTCGCACGAATTGCGAGTCGAATTGCGATCAAATTCGATGCCGTGGGGTATCTCCAAAACTTCACGGATTTAGGCGAAACTCGGAAATGCAGTTTTCCTCGGCGACCCAAACGTCAAGACGCCTGGAGAGGCAGTTGTCCGATGCGACTTGACCGATGCTGAATAAATTTGGCGTGCGGTAGGCGCGATATAGATTTTCCCTCTGATGCACGGTAAACAATTTCATCTCATGTCAAGCATCACCACACATCAAAACCTGCACTACCTTTGTTGGTGGTTTATTACTTGTTTATAAACATAAGAAAATATATGGTAAATTAACAATAACAAATGCTATAAAGCAGTAATATACAGAAAATAATAATTAACTTTTTTACTTTTATTAAATTCTATTGATGATGAAAATATTATTGTTAGGTAATCTCGTGCTTTAGGGCTTGAATCATTTTTATTAACCTGGAAAATTCCATTTTCTAATTATTTTCTTACAGCTTTTAGACATTACATGCCTAATTAAATTTTAATCGCTAACAGTCATAACATTGAAATTTATATTTGTGATCAGAACAAAAACTACATCACTTCCTTGGCTACCTCCAATTCCATACTACACATTTGTATTAAACTACACTCCTACATAAATTAGTTTATAATAAAATAAAAGGACGTGCTACCGACATTTTTTTTAATAATCTGACACATTTGCCACAGTTCTCATATGTGGTGTAGTAAGCGAGGGGTAGGTTCTATCATTAAACTTATAATAAAGTTTGTAAATTGTAGGTATTAGGAACCGATAATGTAAGTTTTGCGCTTATGAATGATTAAGCATGAATTGACAATTTTTTGTATCAAAAATAAATGTTTATCAAGTAATTTATTTAGTTGAAATGTGCTAATCACTTATGTTAATAAATATTTAAAATTATGACACGAAATCAATGATGGATTTTGTTTGTATAATGCACTCACTTGCCTTTTTATTTTACCTTAATTCTTTTAACCCCAGAATATGGGACCGCTTTTCCTAAACATAACTACGGGACTATCGTAAATTTGACTACTCAATAAAAAATACTGTCCTTTTTTACCAAATCTTATTTTAAAAAATACAAAAAAAGGTGGAGGTTTTATATTCAAAATAAACATTTACTGGTACAAAAGGTTTTTTTTTCATTATTTTTTTAGAACATATGGTACAAATATCTCTGTGTTCTCCGCATATTGGTTTATTGCATAATTGGTGGTCATGCGTCTTGTTTTACTGGCACAGTAGAAACAAGCTTACCTATTTCTTTCTTGAGGTGCGTTAATGGTCTCCTCGTCCGATGTATTAAGAATTTCAGCTAGGTCTTGACGAATACTACGACGTAAGTTTGGGCTATTATACCTATGCAGCATCCATGGTTCGGCATCCCATAGAACACACATAGCGGCAATCTCCGTGTTTTTCTGCTCGAACTCTTATTGGAACACATTTGGTCAAAAGTGTCCACACCTGCTTTAGTCTCATTGTAGTTATGAATTATTGTTGGCTTACCGGTTTGTTTTACGATTTCCGCACCTTCGTGCATTGTTAAAAGTAGTAAAAATCATTTTTCTCCTCTATAAAACTAACCGAAAATAGTGTAACGTGCCAATTCTTAACTATCGCTACTTTAAGGTAAGTTTCGAGATATGTGTTATTATTGATAAACATATTTACATTACATTAGTATCTTTAAGCAATTCTTTTTCTTTCAATAATTAAATTTTGGTATATTTCGATATTTTCTCTTTAGTGTACATAATTTCGAACGTCCCTGTACATATGTTATGGTCTATGTCTTGTGCGCAAATGCGAACAGAACCCACTTAAATCGAGATTTTAGCGGACCGAATGCGCAATTCGCAACGAGTGAAGGGGAGTCCAGGAAAGTGGAAACAGCAATGAATAAATTCGAAGAAGCTCGCCCGATCGGATGCTGTTGAATGCGGCAATAGTGGTGTATTCCCCTCCGTAGTCTCGGCGGCAAAACTTCGAGGTTTGGCGCGGCGATCCATTTTCTTAGAAAGATTATTCAGTCGCGAAATTTTTCCGAAGAATAAGTTTTTTTTTTAATTCCCAATGGTGATCTCGGAAGCTATGCAGAAATACAATTTTCAAATTCTTATCATTACTTGAATTAGAGCATATTAAAATTGCTCAATTTAAAGAAGTTTGCGATTTTTTATAAAACTGCCCTGAAGGCGACCACGCAAAAGGAGCCTTTATATCTCTACAGTACCTTTTCCTTCGTGTGTAGAAAAAATCAAGTTGATATATCTATAAATAAAACACGAATTTGTCAAAGTCAAAGATATTATTTTCGACTGCTAAAATGTCGCCCTAATGCATTTCCGTTTCTTCTATCGTTCAGTACGTTACGTTTTTAAGTTTGCTTCCTTGTATAAAGTATGTTACATTTTTTTATATATTATATTTAATGGGAAGAAAGGATACGCCTCTACATTAAGGAAAACCGTTTGTGTTCAGGAAAAGCTCTGATGTTAAATGAATTTCGTGTCGTTGCAAAATGCATAGGCATGGTGTATGACGTCACGATGTTTACTTGCATAAAATGGCGCATGATGGTGCAATGTCATCTTCAAAAATTATAAATGGAGATACCTTTGTTTTGCATTAATAGCGCATGCTGTGTAATATATCTTGTTTTTATCGTCAAATATCTGCCGCTTTTGTCATTCGAAGCCTGCATTTGTAGTTTGTTCTACATTCTCATTATTTGTATGTTGAAGACAAACGAAAATTGGTTTTCTTACATTATCTTACGTTTATACTATGAAAATTACGTTACCTTCATATATGGTCTACATTTTGTTTATTTGTACGTTGAAGACAAATGGAATTACCTTTACCTTATGTTTATCTTATGAATGGGAAATGAAATTCTCATGCTGCAGTTTTCATTTTAAGACGAAATTAATATATTTAGTTTTGAGTACATGTAAGTAATACGTACTCTTTTAAGGCAAAAATACGTTTAAGTAAATAACAAATCAGTATAGTAGTGTTTTGATACGTTTAGAGAAACACGTGACTTCTGGTTCTAAGATAGAAACATTTGGGTGATAACCTATCGTAACTGTAATATTTGTTGACATGGTCAGGTATACGTTTTATTATTAAATTCACTGTTGATCATGCTACATTTTTAATTTTAAGCATAGTTGTGTTGGATTTAGTAATTATTTAATATCGTAATACCGGTTTAGCTATTTTATGCTGAAATTAATCAGACATTTTGGTTGCTTAAATATACTACATATAAATACAGTTGTCAGATTATTTATGGTATTAATGTACAACTTTCTCAATCTTTGTTCAATTTTAATTATTAAACCTATAAAATTGAGTGGCGTCCATCAAGAAAAAACAAGCAAATGCATTACTGATTATACCTATGTACATATCTCTGCCTCCCTCATACCGGAAAATAAATGAGTTCTCAACTACAGTCAGTTTCATAAGTACTGTACTACCTTGCTGAGCTAGACCGTGGTGCAATTTACCTTTTAATATACCAATTACTCACAACATTTTTTATTTGTTATAGTAGTTCCATCCAACGTATGCCTTACTGACAGATGATTATCCTTTTTTTGCGGCAGAATGAATCAGAATAGCAAACAAGACTTTCAGTTCGTCTTTTGTCGTTGAGGAAATGTTCTGCATTTGTATGTTGCAGAATAATATCAAGAATATTATCCGAAAAAAAGTGCAATAAATCTGAGTTAGAACAGTCTTTTGCATCGCCCTGGGACCTGAGATACAAAGTGCAACATTCCTAGCAGCCGTTCTTAAGGATTTTTGGGGTAACTTCGTTGACCACTTGACTATTCTTGCATCTTTTGTTTTTAAAATGAATTATATATTTTGAAGGGAATATCATCTTCATCAGAATAAGGTTCTTCAGATTGAACTGCATTATACTCTTACTGTATAGAGCCAGCCGGCGAATTATTATCTTCATCAACCTCATAGAAGTCAGATGATTCAACTTCCAAATGGTCGTCTTCCCAATCACTACCGCTGTCTTCAAAGGGTTCAGGGTCATTATCCTCTTCATTTATCATATGTGCAGCTTCCTCTTCCGGTCCTTTTTCGGTCAAGAACTTCACATTTGACATCCTAATTTTCAAAAAACCGGTAGATATATAGGTAATATATCCAAATAATAAAAATACGGAAATAACTGACCTCAAATGTAATTTACTAACACTCACAATTGATAAGAAAAGTAGAAACTAGTTGAATTCAAAGAATTACGTAAACACGAGACTTTCGTAAAATTTACGAACCTATCGCCCAAAAATCGCTTTAGTGTCTGATATCAGAACGACTGCATGTTACTCTACGTACTTCACTGGAAGGTACATGGAAAGTCAATTCGACGCGTTAACCGAAAGTAGGCGAAAAAACACGAATTCCTAGGTGCGTCGTAAAATTTACGAATGTCCTGTCTTCTAGGGTTCATAGACAATTGCAATATTTTATAATTAATATTAATTTTCGCAACTAGTGCGCGGTTTACACATTTCTTGGTGATGAACCTTACATTTAAACCCAAGGCGTTGGCCGAGGGACAAAATATAAGGCCAAGCATTAAAAATGTGACAGCGCACGTGTTGCGGACAATTTTTTTTTGTAGTCGTATACAAAAAATTGGAAAACATTAAAACTTGAAATATTTGTTACCAAATTATAAACAAAAAAATTTATATAATTAGTTATGTACCGCTTTTTTGTTTATGTATTTAAAGTAACAATTACAAAAATGTTTTTTTTTCAAGGTTCATATAAGAAACAAACACATTTTGCATCATTTTTAGTGCAAAAAATTATTGTTTAGTTCAGTAGTGCAATAAAAAGTATTATTGCCGCTACGCGTGATAACTTGATTTAAAAGGTTTAACAGCAAATTAGAAATGCCTGTAAAATATAGATTGATAAGAAAACTAAACTTCATTTTAATAAATGCTATTTTAAGTTATTACGCTTTTGATTTTATGTTTTAAGTAATATTGTTTAAACAGGTGAAACGATATTAGGCCATTGTAAAATTATTAAACTATTATAGTTAAATTTATCGCAATTCAAGTAATCAAATCTTTCATTTCATTTAAAATTTTGACCAACATAAATTATGTTTTGTAACGATAAAGTGTACAAAGGAGTTTCATTTGATAAATTTACCAAATGGAACAACAAAATCGGCAACGAAAAGCGAGCGTGTTATTAGTGAGGGAGGCAATTCACAACACCAGAAAGGGTTTGAACAAAATAAACAAACAGTTATTGGATTTGCATTTAGAATTAAGCAAAAAGATTCATTCCAGCATATGGAATAAGCTGGAACAAGTTACCAGCTTTCGTACGGAAACAGAGTATGGTTAATAAAAAGGAAAAACAAAAAAGAAAATTCGAGAAGCTGCACGAAAAACTAAAATCAAATTCAAAATCGACAACTCAAAACATAACAAAGTGATACACAACATTTCGAAAATAGAGCTAGATGACACAAAAAAAGCACTTTTGGCTAAAGGATTCAATTATGCGCTAGCACCAAGACGACTCCCAGTGGAATACATTATCTGCATTATTGAATCATTGATTATAAATATGGAAGATCGCACAGCGGAAACAATACGCCAAGAAATGACCAGAGTGCTAAGGAATGCCCAACTGCCAAAGAGAAACTTAAGTGAAAATGAAGTCAAGGCGTTAAACACCTTGAGGAAAAATACAGGGATCGTAATATTGCCCGCAGACCAAGGAAATGCCACAGTCGTTGTTAATGTCGAGGACTATAATATTAATCATCTTTTTCATGACCCAGCGCACGGAAAAAATCGCGACGGATCTTACAACATATTTAGAGAAAATCACTAAAATGAAAATAAGAAATGCTAAGATCCAAAAATTCAATAATAACGTATATCACGTGAGAAGCCATCGAAGTGCTCGAAATTCTGTGAATTACCAAGGATTCACAAATCTGGGGAACCACTGAAAATAGTTCAATCAGATCACCGTTACAATAGCTTGCAAGATACGTCTCTACACAGCGACAATTCAGAATCATTGTCAAGAGTTCGAGTCTCTTCATAGACCTAATTAAAAAGTAAAAAACCAACCAAGGCGATCTATTAGTTAGTTTCGATGTGGTGTCTGTATTCATCAACGTACCCATCAAGGAAACAGTGGGCATAATTAAAACAATGTACCATCCACAAGAAGACATCATCAGTGTAGCCGAACACTGCGTAAATAACACTACTTCATCTATGGAAGCCAGAGGTATGTCTATAACCGACGGGTTCATCACTATCGCCGGTTCTAGCTAATTTACTTATGAATGATCTGGAAGAACGAGTAGTATAAACGGCAAGTCATTAACGCGTTTTTTTTCTGTGGACGACACATTCAAAATCTGGACACATTTAAATGGAGTTTACGAAATGGTAAGGTTTACAAAGGAAATAGAAGACAATGGAACACTGCCGTTTTTAGACGTATTAATAATCTACATGAAGGGAAAACAACTAGGACACACAGTTTATGGAAAAGCTACTGAGTCGATGCGGTACATGAATGCCAAATCCCATCTTCACCTAGTACAGCTACAAGACGTGGTTAAAACACTAAAAAGACTATCAAACCATCAACACGTGCAGGAAGAAATCAAAACACTGAATTCAGCTTTTATTACAAAACGGATTCACTGAAAAATAAGAAAAAGAGGAACAAATAAACAAAGTACTCTTACCGTACATAAAAAGAACAACAAACCGGATTAAGACGCATGAAAAGATCAGAACCAAATTGCCTAACGCAAAAACCAAATTCAAGGCATGTATCGGATATAGTGTGGAGACTGTGACCAAATAGACGAATCCGTATTAGACTGGAAGTACATTGATTAGCAGTAAGGAAAAACGTCATCTTTAACACAACATGTCCATTGATCACACAATATTAACTTTGATAAGACCAGAAGGATAACATTAGCAGATCATCCAACCAAGAGGATAATAAGAGAAGCTGTAGAAATCGAGAAACGCCCAAACATCTTAATACACGAGAAAATGCGCAGACTGCCTAATACATGGAAGTTGGTATTAAATAAAAAGCACCAACCAACAACACACAGTAGACCTCTTATGGAATCCACAGAAAAACCAGTAAAACGGAAAAAAAAGTAAGACAGAAGGTCAGCGAAGGTATAATTAACAAAAACACACAGCAAACATCAGTTCAATTCGAATAACGCGACGCAGAACGAGATTATTAGTGACCTGAAGATGGCAAGTGAGTTTGCCAAAACGTCACCGAATTAACGAAGGTCCATACAAGAATCTTATAAATGCAGATCATTAACCCGAAAGGAATGGAAGTTTACTATACAGGATGTTCACAAAAAAGATCTATATCAAAGTTATATTTTCTTAATGTAACACCCTGTATATTATATGTTTTTTGGAATCTATGAATAAAATAAAGGGAAGTTGCAATAGACTTCCCTGTACCTTCTTCTTGCCTTAATATCATCAGGTGTACTCGAAGGTACGTTTTAAACAGTACCTTTTATTTAGCCCCATAAAAAAAAATCTACACAAGTCATATGTGGGGATCTTGCCCACCATTTTTGTGATACTCACCGTCCTATCCATTTATTGGGGAAAGTTCTATTTAAATATTGCCGAACTCGGACTTAAAAATGTGCCGGAGCACCATCTAACTGAAGCCACATCTGTCTTCTGATGTCTATTGGAATATCTTCTAAAAGATCAGGTAAATTACGTTGCAGAAATCTTCTAAACTTTTGACCGTTTAAATTTCCATTAAGAGTGAGGCCCTATTACGTGTGATCCCAAAATTCCGCCCCACATGTTAACAGAGAATATCGGTGCGGATGATCAAGGGTGCGAACTTAATGGGGATTTTCACCACTGTAGGAAATTATGTCCGTTGACCAATCCGTTATTATGGAACATAAATTCGTCTGAAAATAGTACAAACTCGATAAAATTTTCGCCCACTTTTGTCGAAAGCCCATAGGCAAACATCAAGTCTTCGAGTAAAATCATTATCAAGCAGATCCTGATGTAACCGAATACGATATGGATGAAATTTGTCTTTTAATTATTCTACCAACGCTTCGGTTACTGATACATACTTAACCACTTATTTTACGCTGATTTGTGTGGGGATTCTCAACAAGGGCGACAATTACCTCAAACTCATTGTCTCCATTTCCAGTGACAGGCTTCGGTTTGTTAATTTTCTGGAATGCTACACTTTCCGTTCTACGGATATAACAAATAAAAAAATTCTTGGTGTTGTTATACTTTAAAAAGGTAAATTGCACCACGGTCTACCTCATTGAGGTACAAACCTATGAAACTTACTGTAATTGAGAACTCCTTGATTTCCAGGTGTGAGGGAAGCAGATCTTTATCCTTAGATGTAATCAGTATTAGCATTTGTTTATTTTGGGCACCAATCAAGTTCTAGGTTTGATAATTAAAATACAACAAAAATTGAGATAGGTTTTACCTCAATGCATAATAGGTAATCTGAATAAACACTAAACAACTGTATTTATATGTATATTTAATAAAGCAACATTTCTGATTAATATCCGCATAAAATAACTAACGATATTTCTCGTAAAACCTTACGATCTTAAAATTACTAAACAAAACACTGTACAACCTTAATCTATGTTTGCTTAAAATTTAAAATGCAATATGATCAACACTGTATTCAATAATGAAACTTGTATTGACCTATGTCAACAAATTACAGTTGCGATAGGTTATGAACTCAAATGTTTTTATCTTAGGAGCAGGACTCAACTGTTCCTTTTTTTAATCGTATCAAAATAACACCGATTGGTTATTTACTTAAACTGCACTAAAAGGATAAGTACTTACTTGTACAAAATAACTATTTTATTCTTTTCTTGAACGAACTGTGGCTTGAGAATTTTCATTTCCAATACCAAGACAAATATACGATAATGTAAAGGTAATTTCCATTTATGTTCACAAATAAACGAAATATAAACGAACCGTACACCATAATGTAAGGTACACGGCTTATGATGTCACAAAATGTTCCACCTACAATAATGAAAATGTAGATTAAACGACTAACGCAGATTCAAATTACGAAAGTTGCCATATTAACGACGAACGCAGGATATGTATAACAGCATGTGTGATTTATGCAAAACAACGGTATCTCGATTTATGTTCATGCAGACGACAATGCATTATCAAGCGCCATTTTATTGAAGTAAAGATCGTAACGTCAAACCACGCTTTTACAAAGATACCGAAATTGGCCAAAATAAGAGCTTTTTCTTAATAAGCGGTTTCCTTGTTCCTAATTTTGTTCCTACGCTTATTCCCTATTAAATATAATGCATAGAAAATGTAAAGACGACTTTACATACCTTATAAAAGGGAGTAAAACGCAACAAAAAGATAGCGTACTGAACGATAAGAAGCACACAACGGAAATGCGTAGCGTGTTCAATTCACGTTGCGCATAGAACATAAATTGATGTCTAAAATATACACAGAGATGTTCGTAATTATGTAGACTGAAATGAAAATACCAAGATTTAAGAAATTTAATTATTGAACGAAAAAAGAAATGCTTAAAAGGTGCTAATTCAATGTAAATATATTTATCAACAATAATGCAAATTTCTAAACTTAAATTAAGGTAACGATAGACAAGAATTGGCACGTTACACGGAACGCTTCCAACAATCGTTGCAATACTCTTGTTGAGATGATTGCGAGTGGGATATTTTTGAGCATAAACCCTTTCTACTAGTAATAAATTTTCTTGACATTCTCCAATCGTTAAAATCATATCAATTCTTTCGTGTACAGAGTTTTCATTTTTACACAATTTTTGTAGGACAAATTCGCTTATTATTACAAAGTGACTACCTTAGAAATACAATATTATGACGTTATATTATTTAACAAATGTCAAATAATAATTAAATATTGCCAATGCCACCTAGAGTATCGGAATTACTACAACTTAATTAAAAATTTCAAACTAACTCAAAAACTGTTCGAGGTATACGGTAGTATAATTTGAAAGGTTATCAAATTTTACAACAAATTGTTTTATGAAATACAGTGTGTGCTATTAAAATAAGGCAGTTATTTGCAATATTATAGGTACCTGTTTCAATAATAACAAACGTAGTAAAAATAAATTTTGAAC
The DNA here is from genome assembly GCA_036346205.1 of Vesta saturnalis. Classification (NCBI taxonomy): domain Eukaryota; kingdom Metazoa; phylum Arthropoda; class Insecta; order Coleoptera; family Lampyridae; genus Vesta; species Vesta saturnalis. The sequence goes on along the minus strand of JARFJB010002265.1, from coordinate 1,470,672 downwards.
TCAAGCCTATAATTTCAAAAATTATTAAATATCTTTGAAACGGTAGATTTTAGGTATAGGGAATTCTATTACAACTTGCCTTTATTTTATTCGCAGATTCCAAAAAACATATAATATACAGTGTATCCAAAATTGGTCTGTGCAGTATTGCTCTCTTGGAAACTGTAAGAGATCGAAAGACGGTTAAATGGAGAAAGTTTTAGAGAATTTTGTGCCCACTAAAATGCCATTTGATGATGCAATAATTGTTTTCAACTCATCAAACCCTACTACCAGAAATTTACAATAATCGAATTCATTATTTAGCTGTAGTTAATTTATTTTAATAGGATTTTTCACATTTTTCTAAATATTTTCACTTTAAGTAAATGTATTGTTAGGTGTTTACTTAAATTTAAACTTAGTAAAAGAGTTATTTCATTGTTTAAGACAAGGTTTGGAAAGGCTTTTTCGATATCGTAATAAATAGTTATCTACGAATAGGGAGCTACTGTTCATAAGAGATTACTTGATGATGCTTTTGATGAATCGAAACGTCCTATTATAAATTATGAGTTAGAAATAAATGTACATTAGCAGAATAAATTGCTTTGGTAGTATTTTTTTTCAAAAATGTTTCATAAAAATGAAATATTTGATAATGTCAAGAATGAGGGTCGAAACGTCGAATTATCATTAAGTGTTTGTTATACATCGTTGGATTTAGAATAAAAATGGAATCATTTTATACCATTAGCTAATTTCCGCCCCATATGAAAAAATAAAGTTGATGATGGTCACTAATCGTCGAAACGTCGGTCACCAATCAATAGAGGATAAAAAGTGGCAATGGCAAAGTGTAATTTATTTTTTTATATCTGTTCAAATAAAAGAGATATAGCTAAAAATAAAAATTGTCGATTTTCAGTTTTTTTCGAATATTTTGAAAAATATTTGAGATAGCCTTGATTTCAGAATCGAATGGCATTTTAGTGGGCTCAAAATTCTCTAAAACTTTCTCCATTTAACAGTCTTTCGATCTCTTATAGTTTCCAAGATAGCAATCCTGCACAGACTTAATTTTCGACACACTGTATAGGGTGTTCCATTAAAAAAAAATAACTTTGATATGGATCTTTTTTTGTGAACACCCTCATTATTTCTAAATTGTGTTCCTAAAAACCCTGTATATGATCTAAGAAAAAAGAAATAAAAAATTCCAATAGGCTCCTATAGAAACTCCTTGGCGTATATGGTGCTCCACCCTTTATATATATATATATATATATATATATATATATATATATATATATATATATCTCCAAATCAGTGTAATGGGAACTGAATCATCTTGAAATGTTAATACATCCAGTTTTTTCAGATTGTTAATGTAGCGCATATGACGTATTAGTACTACCTTCGCTATTATATTTTTGTAATATTAATTTGTTTGATTATAAAGTTATTGCATTAATATAATGTTACCGCTAATTATTTGTTACTAACAAGAGAAAGCGACACCACTATATCGCACAATCGCACAAATAGTTTTCTTCATTAAATCAAAAAAATATTTAGACATTTCAAATTTTTTCAATACAGTTTGTAACTGCATCTATGAAAGGAAGTAAAGGAGTATCAGCATTAAACGATATTCTTTTCTTTACGTGTACGTGTAAGTGGTTTATATAATTAATGTCTGTATAACATTAGCATGGAAACTCCCATAGTAAACTCGGTACTGATTTATAAAATCCCAAGTAAAATCAACAATTTGATTTAGTTCTTTTTCTCCATGTCTCAAAATATATAATATATATAATGTATAGAAAATAATTATTTAATGTATAGATGAGGAGTTAGTTCTGGTAAGTTAAAAATTAGTCATTTTAAAATGCAATTTCTCAAATAAAAAAAAGTGTTTATTTGTAAATAGTTAGATAGGTTAGTTTTTGTGAATATAATATATCACTGTTATTCTAGTAATGACGTTCCAAAAGTTGTTTCTCCCAAATTCCTCAAAATAAATCATTTCTGCTTTTTTGAAAACATTTTTAACATTTGTGTGTATACATTTATTTTGAGTACTAATAAAAACTGTATCATTTAATGAAATTATAATTTATTTTAAAAAAGTTGGTTTGTTTTTTTAGGTTAGTCATAGCCCACTTGGATTTAGGTGAGGTTATTTTTGGAGAAATGTAAATACTTGTGTTTATTTTTATCTGCAATATTACGCTTCAAGTATGAGGATGTTTTTGGTAGATTTACAAAAGTTACTAATTTTGGTTTACGTAAACTGTTGGTGTTTAATGTGAGAAGTTGTTCTCTTTGATTTTGTGATGTTAACGTTTATTTTATTATTTTACAGAGTATTAAAAAAGGATAAAATATGTTAAGGGTGTGTTGTGTGGACTAAAAAATTGAAAATTCATAATAAATGTAATAAATCTACTATTACAGAGATACGAACAGTATATGCATATTAGTGTAAAGTTTAGCACCTCTTATGAGCTTTCAGATATCTTTCGTGGCTCTCTTTACGTAATAAATAATTTGTGAAATGAAACGTTTCTAGTAAGTAGTAATTTAGTTATTTAATACATTGCTATTAATACGAGATTTCATGTGGAGATTGTGATAAAACATGCATAGGTTAAACAAGCGGGCGTGTCAGCGACAGAGTAGAACTATGTCGGCTAGCGGTTACGAAAAACTACATCATCTATAGCTCATATATTACGTGCAGAGTGCATCGCAAAATGTTAAGTTTGAGGATTCCAGAAGAGTGGTCTACCTTGATCATCTATCTAAAAGAGTAAGCGAAACAATAGAGATAGAAAAACGGCTCGATAACCCAAGCACAAGACACGACTCTCAAAGATTACTGAACTCATGGAAACTGGGGCCAAATAAAAGAACCAACAACCAACACTTGACCAAGTATAAATCACAGTGAAATCAACGAAATGCAAAAATGAGAAACAATACGAATAACCAGAATAATACAGCAGCCAGTTTAATTGAAATAACCAGAAGTAGAACGAGACGATTAACCTGAATATGCAAACATGATTTTACGGAAACATGGTTAATTCAATGGATGTTCTCATAATAACCACATTATAGCAATTGAGTTTTCCACGGGTTTTATGTTTTTTTTTTATTTTAATTTTTTGAATTTTCTCACGTTAACAATTAAAATTTTTTGCTTTTTTTAGAAACTTATCTATGTTTACTAAGAATAAGGGCAAGTATCATATATATATATATATATATATATATATAAATTGTGCCGTCTTGTTTTCTACAGGCTGTGTGGTAGTGCGGGCTACGTGGAATATGTCCGTGAGGGATAGTATTTTCGATTTCCTGAATTGGCTGTTGCTCGAATGATAGATTCTTCTATACAACTGGTAGACGTACTCTATCATCACGTTTATTTAGAGCATAATGCCGTTTTTCTAGTTATGTACCTTCTCGGATTATTCGCTGATGAAGGTGGAACAGTTATCGTATGTGATGCATATATTTCCAGTTCAACTCAAAATTACAAGCCCGTTTGCTATCCTGATACTTTCTGAAACTAAAAAGATCATTTATCTGCAAATCGTGTGTAGTTACATTTTCGTTCCATAGAACAACTAGGAACTGTGACCGTTTACGTTTCTTCTAAACTGTTTGAGGCTCGATGTGTGGCAAACGCAGTTAAATAAAAAAAATTAATTGATACTTCTGTATTTATTCGATAAATAATGGGAAACGTTTATTGAGACATGTAAAAATTCATATACGTAATCACACCTTACGAGCTACGAGAACTATTAAGATTTCGCGAAAAGTCTTTATTTCCAGTTGTCGGATTTTGTCAATCCTTCACAAAATGGTTGGTTAATGTTAACCCGTTAGTCACCATTCTCTTACTTAAATAGGGACTCGCATCAACTGTATACTTTGCATTACAAGTTTTATTCCATATTTAGTATAGGAAAATTAGGGTCGGAGACGGAAACAATTGTTAGAAAGCTTATTCCCCCTGGAATATGTTCCTTGAATCCCACTGACCTTCTCCAGAAAAATCTCCAAAAATCTGACATGGGAACGTCCTTAAATTTTGAGAAAATGACCGCATCCTGATTTCTTTCGAAATAGCTATTTCTCGAGAACGGACTCTCATAGAATCACGCCGTTATGGAAAACGTGTACCAATTATTAATCACAGTGATTAATAATTGGTACACGTTTTCCATAACTTTTTGATCGTTTAATACTTCATTGACGTATTATTTTCGCCATAATACGGGGGTTCATGCTTTCCCCGTAATAACAGGTTACAACGTTGCAAGAAAGTTTTCCCAAACTTTCTACACGTTTGTATTAATTACTTTTAAACCTTATTGTTAAAAACTTTAAAATTTTGCATATAAACCTTTCAACACATTATGTTTAGACGATGGTTATAACCAAATAATGTCAGTTTTTATATTGTTAATGCCTGAAGATGGGAACTGATAATTTATAGCTTTCCCGAAACGTAACGCGTAATATAATAAAGAAAAAATATTTTATTGGCGAAGAAACCATAGTAACCTTATTTATTAGGACATTCGTTTGAATTTGATTTTCGATTTCTTCTTCCTTTTTCAATATGAACTGTGTTACCATGAAAAACATGCCTACCATATTTTAAAGTAAATGATATACAGTTCATGAATATTTTACAGTTTCAATGAATATAGTTTACTTAAAAAATTAATCAAATATTTAATTTTCTATTAGAACTTGAGAAATATGCAAAAATATCGTCAACATATCTATATCAAAATAAAAAAATTATTACTAAGCGGGTGGTTATGTATTTGATTTTCTAAATGATCGATAAATATTTCGGCTAACATAGAACTTAATGGGTCTCCCATTAAAAGACCTTTTAGACATAAATATATCGTTATCAAATTCTAAGTAATTTTGATTTAAACGTACTATTAAGGGATCTAATACACCTTGTTTTAAAAAGGGATTAACGTTTTTCTTTGTTAACATATTGTGTATAATATTTATGACCTCCATCCCTGGGATCGACGGAAACCAATTACTTTTGTCAAATGAAATCCATTTAGTATTTTTCTGAATATTTTCGATTAACTGAAATGAACGTTTAGGAGAAAACTCACAATTTTGTTGGATACTGTCTATTAATATATTAGATATTTTGAATGCAGGTGGATTGATAAATAACGTTTATCATGTTTATGATATCTTGAACTCATTTTTGGACACTGCAATTGATTAATTTCCAAAAACGGAATATAATTGCGATGTATAACAAACGACCTTTTAATAAAAGGGCTTCCCCTCAAATGTCTCGAATCACGTACAAATTTACCGCCACATGTTCGCCTCCCTCATGGCATTTAAAAGGCAATTAGAAACACAACACCAACTCCACAGGAATCATATGTCCACATACGTCCCCCATTTTACAGAAATATTAATTTTATTAATTTTAAAAACACTCAATTTTGTGTATCATAAGTGGTTCCTGTCGTATTTTCACGTACCGACAATAAAACAAACCTAAAAAACTTTCAACTATTCTTAGCTTAAATACCTAAACAACTATAAACTGACCTACACAGAGAAAAAAGATTATCTAATCTTGAACTCATTGACAAAATTATGTTAATGATTGAGTTTTTCTTGTGTAATGTAGATTATGAATAATGAAGGTACGAGTTTTAGGACCATGAGTACAGAGCCATGTCTTAATGGTTATGCTTTTTTTAAATTTCCCCTGGAACTGAGGTATCACACTTTAAACTTTCATTAATGACCAAATAGATGATCACTATTATTTAACTTTTTTTAAGTTTACCAATATTGTATCATTTTAACTACACGCAATGCCTTTTCTATATTACACGATATAAATTAGACAATTGCATAACTGATGATACGCTAATTATGAAATGTAAAAACTACGCTATAATAATATAGAGTACAACAACCTCTTAATTTACTACAAATAATCAAGAAAAAATTAATCATAATCTGGACATTAAGTACACACGTAAATCTTGTTTTTAAAAATAATATTTTATTTATTCGTTTTGTTAATAACTAGCGTGGAGCTTCGCTCAGCCCTATGGTCACAACACCCTCAAAATCGTTTACGATATTTATTTAAAGGTAAAATTTTTCTTACAAAACAGCGGATACGCTATTTAAAAATATAAATTTTAAAAATTTCAAAATTCGAGAAAATCAAAATCATGAATGAATCGAATGTGCCTATTTTATTGGTTTAAAACCATCTTCGCATTATTGCCTTTCCAATAAAACCTTTTTTGAGCACATCGGTTGGATGGTTTCAAAGTCTATAACGGACATTGGTAGAAAGAATTTTTGGGTTTTATGGATGTAATATAAATATATAAGAAAAAGGTTATGTTGCAACAAAATAAAAGTTGGGAAAGTTATGTTTTACAAACCTTTCTAGTTTAACGATAATTATAAATGTAAACAGGGCACATTAATATAGATAAACATTGATGTCACACTGCGAAACCTGTGTATTTATCAAAGTGTGTCTAATTAAGCATTTGAATTTTAGTATTGCAAAAAATTTATAATCATCGACAAAACGTATTAAATTCATATTTTAATCAAACCAATAAACTTTGACGTATTTAAAGATGTTTATTTATTATCAATAAAATTGTTGATTTGCTATAATCAAGAGGTCATAATGAATGAATGGCTGTAATTTTTTTTATTGCTTTGCTATTATTGGGTATAATTTTGCATAAATCAAATTGCATAATCAATAAATGCATTTAATGGTAATATATGCAATAAGGCAAAAAAAATAGGTGTTTTACTTCCGACATGAAGGTTTCTCAGTGCAGGGAGTAATCCTAAACAATGCAGTTGCCACTGCCATTATATGGAATCTTTTTTCTAATAGAGTGTCTATTTTGTTTAGGTAGTAATTCCGTAATATAAGTGTTAAATTCGGTATCCCTTCACAATAAATGTAACAATGTTTTAATATAAATTTGGTTACGTAAATTGAGTTTTGACCTCGAAGTAATGTTCAAATTTGCTTTGACATTATCACACATATTTAACGCTAAAATTTAATTTACATTGATTAAAATACATCTTTGGTACTTTGCATGTTCACTTAGTTACACTCTTAAACAGAAGGTTACGTCATTGTAATGTAGATATTTTTCTGTTTGACCTATATAGGCTAACACACAACACTAACTAAAAATAAAATTTTGACCAATTTCATATATCATACTTGTTTCACAGCAAAAAAATGTTTGGGTGTGGCCCGTCGCACGTATACACGATAACTCATGAACAAACTGACTTTTCAAGCTGATTCTGTACAGTGTGTACAGTTTGGTCAGTGGAAATAACTACTATTGGTTTTGGTAAAAATTGGACTATCCCCAAACGTGGGGATTAAACATTTCAATAGCAGTTGCAGTTATACTCCTCGATAAAAGATCAATTTTCTCTGCTTTCTTTTTCTCTTATTTTTCTGTGAATGAAGAAAATGGTGTAATATAGGCACGCCAGTGAAGCTAAATTTTAATTATTAGTGATTTCCCGGGTGGGGATTGCGGATGTTTTGGAAATGTTTCTGAAACAATTTTGTTAAATTAAGGAAACCATGATAATACATTGAGGACCGTTTTTTCGTTAGTTTAATTAACGTGAAACCTTTTGTATTATTCATTTTTGACGGCGTCTTTCGTGTCTACATTTTGTTATGGTCAAGTCTACAATGTATTGTATGAAATGATCGATTTCGTTATCAAAGTGTTTTAAGTTGTAGTTGAACACTTATTTGGTTTATTTTGGTGAAGTTGAGTGGAGCTTAAAATTAATTGAGATATTATAGGGTTACAGTGAGAGACCGAGCTGCTTTGAAAATTTGAAGATTGCGCGTTTGCCGTTGGAAAGATTTTCTCTGGAACTTGGCGTTTTTAGCTTATCTAAACGTAATTTGAGTAACTGATAAATTTAAGTAATTATAAGAGAGTGATAGTAACTGGTTTTCTTTTTAGTTAGTTGATGTTAGGAACTCAAATAGAGAAGGTATAGTATGCAGTAGCGTTATTGTGTTACTGTATGGTTGGTTCCCAGAACACAAAAAATCATTCATTTTACATCGCTTGGTTCCTTTATTTCTTATAAAGTAAAAAAAGTACATTTCCTATGGTTTCGTAAACAGTTTCCTATTAATTCGTGCAATATTAAGTAACGAAACGAATAACAAGATTACAGTTTTTCCATGAACCGAATAGTTTCACTTCAACTCGCCAACTACGTCAATTCCTCCCTTGGTGCCGAAGGTAAATATATTTGTTTTACAAGAGTTTCCACTATCGGGATCGATTTCATTGGTGACACCAATAATACAATTTTCTTTATTTTCCATTTCCATGATACCAAGGTCATATTTCGGGTAAACCCAAATATTCCTGTATTTAACTTACGTTCTTTGAGTTTTTGAGTGAAAATCTTGGGTATTTCAATTATGTTCTTCGTTAGTGTCAATTTATGTTTTACAAATAAATGTGTAGCTAGAGGAATTGAAGTGATCCAATTGTCACACGTTACATTCCTCCTAATTCCAGAAATAGGACGAATTAATCTTTACGCAACATCAAATGCGCGATTGTTAGACTTGAAGGGTCCTTCTGGCGTTGAACCAACGTGCACTTCTATATTTTAGGTGTAAAATGATTTGGCGTCAACAAGAGCGAAAATTTTCAAGCCATACTTTGCAGGCTTGTTTGGTAAATATTAACGAAAGCCACATCTTCCACGAAAAGACTAGCATTTGGTCAATCGTGACATATTTACTCACAGAATAGCTAGATTTACACTGTTGTATGAAATCATCATATAATTTTCGAATGGCCCATTTTGTCAATTTGTTGTCTATGTGTTCTATCTTTCCAATCATCGAAACGCAGTGATCTCAACAAAAAGTGGAATCTATCTAGACTCATTGTTATACGACAATATTCCGCACCAGTTCCAACCTGGACTCACATATCCGCAAGTTTAGTTGCGAAGAACGTAGGATACCAGTTTAAGAAAGTAAATCTAAAACAGCTTTAATTTTAAATATAGCTGTACTTGCGTCTCTCTAGATAGAGCTGAAAACCTGGAATCCTTTTGCATCTATGTAGGCTCTGATGCTGTGTGGTTTGTTTCTTGTTTTACTGACGTCTCAAATTGCGGATGGAGTCATAAAGAAGGAAATACGCGCGCGTGCAGTTTGCTATATGTATAAGCCGACTTCATAAAGCACAAAATACTTCACTAGTAACTATGAACAAACCTGGGAAGAAATACATTAGTCATGCTAGTTTTTCACTGTTTAAGTAAAAGAAAGGCGAGATAACCCTAGCAATGCAGTGATGCAACATGTATGAAACTTAACAAAATAGTCTTGTAATAATGATAATGTATCCTACAAACTTTTAGAATCTGTGCGAAGTAGCCAAAGGCGAATAGCAATGAATCTTCTGGTGAGGAAAAAATTGCCACAAGATCCTCGGCCAACAATGCTTCAGTAGAAAATTTAGTGACGAGGCGCAATTTACTAGAGATGGAGTGAACAATACACGCAATTCTCATTTGTGGACAGATGAAAATCCACATGGTACAAAATCCATAAATGTAAATGATGTTAGCATACTCTTCGTTAGAAAATTGAAAAGGCATTTTAAATTTAAATTACACTTAATTTACTACAATCCACTTTGTCATTATTAGAACACAAACGAAAAAATGACAGATTGTTTCGGTTTTGTTTTTCCAGTGGACTAATAATAATTACTTTTGAAAAAATATGTGATCATTTATAAACTTTAAACGCTTGTATCTGGGTAACTATTGCGAATCAGACCTATGTTTATGGGACTTTTTTTACTTAAATTGACTCAAGGAACATACCATTTCAGTTTGTACAGTTCCTCACCGGACACCCTGTATAATAATGTGCCCATAAAGGGAAATCTAACGAGGTAAGATCGCACGACCTTCGACAAAGCCTCCACGCCCAATCCATTTTTTAAAATAATTATCATCTATTCACGTACCTCGCGGTGGTAGTGCGAAGGAGCACCGTTCTGTTCAGCCATATATTCTGTTTTTCATCATTACTAAGCGGATGAAGAAGGTTAGGCAAAATTTTGGAGGAATTGAAGGTAGATACGTCCATCCAGGGGAGTGTTAAAAAAAGACGGTCAAATCATTCTATTGTGGAGAATGTCACATCAAACATTTATTTGCATTTGTCGGATACAAAATTGATTGTCTAAGGCGTAATAGTGCATATTATGACAGTTTACAGGCACTATTGCTTCTAAACGTAGCCTTGCCAGAAAACATTATAAAAGATAAAAAGTTTGGATTAAGCTCAAGTTGTGCACTCATCCACTGGCAAAAGTTTACTCTTGTTTCCAAATTCATCATTGCGTTATTCCTGGTGTAATTCAATATGGTAAGAATAATACTTAATTTTCTAGTTGTCCCATGGACATTGGATTGTGACATTTCACATATTGCTATCTGACGACTACATACATGCGGGTTTTCTTCAATACGAAGCAGAATTTCAAGTTCTTTTCCTTGGTTATCACTGTGCGTTTTACATAATTCATACTGCCAGTAGAGTCGAATCTCTTCATCGAATTTTCAAAAGTAAAACGAGTGGGTTGGCGTCGAGCACGAACCTCTGAGCAAGAAGACAAGTTTTTTGAGCCTCTCTCTCCATATCAATTAATTCACTTTTAGAGTAGTCTATTATTTTACTATGGAATACACAAAACTTTTACAATCTTAAATGGCTATCAAAATGCAACAACAGTTTCATAGGTCAAATATTTGTCATGTGGGAAACTGCTTTCATGGCTACTGCGAATAATCACAAGAAAAGCCATTGAAATATTGAATAATATAGAGAAACCAAAATAACTCAACGGTGAGAGATAGGTATAGGATATACTTATGAAGAATTGTGTTGTTTTGGTTCTCTTTTAACACAGCGTGAAAATATGCAGGTTCTATTTGAGAAAAGTGATATATTTGAATTTCAAGTTTTGCAGGTTTAAACATATTTTGAACACCATGTAGCATTTATCTCTAATATTTCTTCTTCAGAATATAGGATTTTTTCCTTGGTCCAGATATAAAAGTTTTCATAACAAAACACAAGATGGTACTTAATAATAAAGTTATACCTGTACATGCGATTCTTTGGATAAAATTCGAATTATTTCAAAAACCGTAAATTTTACATGACTGAAATCCATATAAATGAAGTTTTAGAATTGCACGTAGAATTCAAAAATCTTTGTCATGCCCTACTTTTTTTAAACACTGTATAAAAACAATTTTAAAATGCGCACACTTCTAGCCATATAATATGATAAATACATGTTATTAGCAAAGTTTACCCATAACGCACCAGTTTCATTTGCCCTATCGTTGACTCACCCGGTACAAGTGTGCACTAAAATTGCTAAGTAATTTACCCCTCGAATTGCAATGATACTGAATTTTTATGACTATTTTCTGCGTTTGTATGATTCTTAAGGCGAGACTTTAGCCGCTTGTGTGTCGAAAACAATATCTTCGACTTCGACAAATTGATCTTTTATTTATAGATATATCAACTTGATTTTTTTTCTGCACACGAAGGAAAAGGTACTGTAGAGCTCTAAAGGCTCCTTTTGCGTGGTCGCCTTCATGGGAGTTTTATAAAAAATCGCAAACTTCTTTAAATTGAGCAATTCTAACATGTTGTAATTCAAGTAATGATAAGAGTTCGAAAATTTTATTTCTGCATAGCTTCAGAGATCACCTTTGGGAATTAAAAAACAACAAACTTATTGTTCGGAAAAATTCCACGACTAAGTAATCTTTCTAAGCAAATGGATCGTCCCGTCAAACCTCAAAGTTTTGCCGCCGAGATTACCGGGTGGAATACACCACCACTACGAGATTTAGACCGCATCCGATCGGGCTAGCTTCTTCGAATTTATTCATTGCTGTTTCCACTTTCCTGTACTCCCCTTCACTCGTTGCAAATTTGCACATGCGGTCTGCTAAAATCTCGCCTTAAATTGAAATCATATTAATATTAAAATAGGATCTGGAGTAGTTATTACGCTTTTATTCCCTATGGTACTTCTTAAACCGCCAGATTGTTTACGAGATTACTTTCTTTCGGTTCTCTATTATTCTAGCAGCAATTTGTAAAATAAAACAATCACAAGGAACAAATATAAAGTAGATATTTGATTTATACCTGGTTTGTTTTAACCTTTCAAACACAAACTTATGCTAGCGAAGATACTGTACATTATTAAAACATTTTACAAACAACCCGAATGTACCTTTTCTTACTATTATGCAAAAGCACACGAAGCACCATTACAGCGGATCAGAATACAAGCGCCACTAAAAACTTAATATGATTCTGAGGTCTCCTGAAAAATGTGCCCGAGATAAAAGAAATCGTATGTTACTTTGTGCACAGAACGTTTCTGTATGTTGATACTACTATGTATAAATAAAATTAACTAAGCTCACGTTGTATTTTAGTTTATGAAATGCATTACATGAATGAGTTTACGGTAACTCATTCGTTAGTAATTTTCTTTCAAGCTCATTTGTTTTTGTGAATCTCAGGTTAATTAAAAATTAAACTTAAAACCAACCTTAATTTTTATATAAAATTCTACCTGTTTTTGATGCAACGTTTAGTAGGTATATTTATTATACAGTAAAACTAGAACTACACTAGTTTTTAAATTAGCATAAAGTATCATAAATTACCAAGAGAAAAAGAGTATACACTGTGTAAAATACAAATCTCTAAGGGTACACCTCCACGTTCTTAAAATATGTAGATTGAATTTTGAAGATTGTGATAGAACTTACTAGTTTTTTTAGTACTATTTTATATTAACTTTCTCTTGTTGCTTCAAAAATAATCAGTGAAATGAAATCTGTCGATTATGATCGATTGAAATAGTAAAGAGCCTCGACTTAACGAGGTCATCGATGTTTCTCAGTAATCCATTTGAACTGGGATTTTAGTTATTGTGTTAGGTTGATTACAACTTTCGATTCTCTTATTTATTTATGTGTTCTTTACCGTACAATTAGTTAACTTTTTAATGTGATATACATCTTGTGTAAGACATAGTAGCAAATGCATATTTACTTCAACTTAAATTGTCACTACTTATATTATTGCTTGTACGTTTCCAAATATGTGGAGGTATTGCAATGATGCTACTTCGTACAAATTTCCTGTAATAACCTTATCAATGATTGAAATAAAATCACTGTCATTTTACTCACAATAATTTAAAACTTAGAATTTACTTGAAAGCCGAATATGGAATTACTCACAAAAACAAATCTAATAAATAATTGGCCGTCTAATGGTATCCTATGGTGTATTCTGGTACTTAAATTTAATAAGGTGAGGTAGTGTTCACTGTTACATTGTAGAGAGCAAACAAACAATGAAACTACATCAATTAACAATTAACGCGATTGTTACACGAGCAAACCGCACTAGGCGTAATGCAAGCTTACCAAGGTAAGTGGGTTGCCGAGCTAACTGCAGTTCAAATGGGCGGGTTCTATATAAGACGTAAAATGGTTGGAATTTAGTTTCCAACGCCTTACACTTAACATAAAGCATCAAATAACAACATTAAATCCAGGAAAAATTGTCTCTAGACGCCACACAATCTTAAATTTTGTAAAATTAATCTTACCTGACTGTGGAAAATGGAATTGTAGCCTACTTTATAAAATCAACACGCAACTCAAGTTCAAATATTCAATTCGTATAACACCATTTCACTTTAAAGATTACGTTAAATTTCGTCTTAGTAAACTTAATACACATCAATTCAATTTTGAAAATCTTTAGATTCAATTACCCAATTTATCCAAAGTTTACTAAAATTTTAAAACATACATGTCGTCGTAAACTTATTGATCGTACCCTGTATAATCAAAGTAATAAGACGTTATTTTGACACTTTCTAATTTACCCTCGCGTACGCATATACTAATATTTATCACTGTCATAAAAATTCTGAAATAAGTAAATATCACCCAATTGGGAAAAATAATAATTCGGTCTATTAATTTTTAACCACAAAAACACTAATTCGTATCCCAAAAATTGAAAAACGTAACGATTTGCGTCGTATGAATCATGTACTTTCTTTATTTGCAATTCTTTACCTTTGAAGTGCATTTAAACATTCAGAATCATGAATGGAACACTGTAATTCAAATCTGCAATTTTTACTTAATAAAGAGGTTATGATCAGTATTGTGCAATTAATGACTATTAAGCCGAAATATCAAAAAGTCGATTATTTTTAAACGGTGTAATCCTTTATGTAATTTCACACAAAGATACAATAAACTCTTGAAATATTGGTTCTCTTTTAAACTCTAAACTGTAAGGAATCACAATTTAAACAAACAAAAGAAATAGGTTAACTAATCGACGTCTATTAATCAATTAAAAAATAGTAGATTACTATGTAAGACATAAGTTAATAATTATTGAGCTCGAGGCGACAGCTGGGACTGCCAAATTTAGCGAAATATTGATCAACTTACGCGTAGAACGCAATATACTATTTTATCTTCAAGAGACTAAGAAGTATCATTCGAATGACTAATAAGTGTGCGTCATTCTGACAGATTGTTTCTATCCGAAAGTTTCTATCAAAATCACATTGTCCTAGCCCCATTATTAGTTTCAACTTCAATCTCATTATTAGGTTGAAATGAGTAATTGCGTAAGGCGTATGTGATTTGAAATACACAAATAAAAGACAACTTAAACTATCGAAATTGACAGTAATAATCACAAGTCTATTAGTCTCTTGAATATTAAAATATTTACATAGATTGCTTTCGAGAAGCAATACAGCAAACTAATTCTTATAGATTAAGGTCCCTAAATCTTATAATCTAAACATATAATAACAAGTAATGTAGATTAAGATTCCTTAATGTCTGAATGAAATTAACAATATAAACAATGACACCTCTAAAGAGAATCAACTTTCCCCCTTTCAAAAATCTAAAATTATGCTTCCGTATATAAATTCCGTAGTCCCTTATCAGGTGTAATATGGTACCCAATGGGGTTGATTTATTTTTATGAAACGTTAATATGTATCCACACTTGTTACTGATAAACGGTCCAAATATTCACGTTCTTTGGCCATCTCACTGCTCGCTAACTTAAATGTCCGTGTTCATTCACGTCTTTAAATGCGTATATAAAAATTGGGCAATTTGATTTACTATATGCTCTTCAAAGTGAATCTTTCTCACCAAATATTTTAACTACACTTGACCACTATAAATGTCTATAAACGGTCGATTCAGTGCTGTTTAACAATCGCACATATATTTAAATCAGTAATATTAATGTCCAATACTGTTCACCTTAATTCATAAATACTTAACACGCCTTTATTTAGTTAGTAAAGAATCACCACAGATTCCTTTTCAGATCGGCGAGTTCTGTATACACAATACTTTTAATTTGATGATTGCTGTTTATTATCATGATTCAACACTTCTTAAATTTTGGAAAACTTAATAGTATTTCCAATTCTCAATTAATCACTTTATTTGTAAATGTTTAAATACTTCATCCCCAAAATGGGTATTTGCAGTAAACTAATATGCACTGCGACACTAATTATTTACAAATAAAAACCAACACAGATCGTTATGGTCTCACAAAATATTCGCGTACGACCACCCTCTTAAATGTAGCTCTTAGTCGGAGTGACTCGGGCATGCTCTATCATGTCGTCATCCATTTTGCCAAATACCAATTACGATAGAGAAGGCCATCCATAAGCGACAAGAAGACCTTAATTATAATTATTACACACCTATTTTCACATACAAGATTGAAATCACGTTAGGGCCTCTTTCTATTAATCACTATTACATATATGTATAATTTAACGCTTTCCTTTTAATGATGCATGTAATGTGCAATTTATTGTGTATTGATCGAGAAATAAGTAAATCAATTGTAGTATAAGAAAAAGGAAAATGCCACGTATTTCATACCCTCCCCAAGGGAGAGGGTGGGCTGCTTAAGCTTTTCAAGCTCCTTCAGCCACAATCATGCATTCCCAGAATACATACATACATTACGTATATATGCATGGTGGGATTAAGGATGGGTGTGGTCAGGATAGGATCGGAAGGAACGGAGCTATGGTTCTGAGAGGGAAAATTCTACCCCAGCATTCGCCTAAGTAGCCTCACATGGTGTGCATATACGCAGTTACCATGTTGCTACATGTGTGAGGAAAACCCCTGAAAAAACCTCATACAAGGTAGACGATAACCGGAATCGAACCCATTACCTCCCGAATGATAAGCAGGTGTCACCACTACTCTGCTAGCTTGGTGTTGTAGTGTAAATAACTGTCTTTCGCTTATAAGTGGATGTTTTCCATTCCATGCTAAAGATGCCTTGCCCTATTGTTATCTCTTTGTAAAGCAGGTATCTCAATTTAAAACGCTTGTAACGTAGAGTCTCGTCAAGTGTATGATAGTGCTGAAATTGTGAGCAACACTTAATCAAACCTATTCATAACGACATTGTATGAATTCACCTCTATATAAAGCAAAGCGTTGTTACGTAAGATAATCTCTAGTTTAAATAAATTGTCTTTAAAATTTAAATTTGAGAAACTAACTTTAAAATTATAAAAAAATATTACCTGACTTAATAATTTAAAATTTACTGCTGCAAAAGAAACCATTTAGGTAGTTTGGATTTGGATTTTACTAATTATAATTACTGATCTAATTAGACGACAAAAGGATCTATCTGTAAAACTTGACAGATTCTATCGATCTGGGTAACAAAAATTAATAAATTGATTAATTTAAAATTCACAGAGGAAAGCTTTAATTCCAGAATTTATCTACCACATTTCTGTAACAGTTTTTTTCTTTATTAGAAAGTAGACGAAGCACTTTAGTCTTTAAAAAACACATTATAAAGATTAAATATGTCCAATAACGTCGTTAGTTAAATTAGTAATCATTTCTCATAATGTAACTATTTTTAACGTCACCCGTTAAAACAACGGTACTTTGCTACGATGTTTGCAACATTCGGAAAATTTCCCCACGCACCGTGAATTTTAATCGTACTTTTAATCCTCACAAATCAACAAAAACTTCGTAGTTTGGAAAATTATACAATAATAAGGCGTGATAGGTCACTTGTGTGATAAAATTTAGACCGTGCTCTCGGTTCGATAATTGAAAGAAAAAGGCTTCTTTTGCATACTAAGCTGATTTAAAAGGTGCAGCTGCAAATGTTGAAAATATGGATTGACAAAAGAACTAAACTTAATTTGACAGATGCATATTTTAGGTTATTACGTTTTTGATTTCCTGTTTTGAAGAGATATTGTTTAATTAGGTAAAACGTAATTAAGTCATATGGTATTTAAATTTTTCATTTCATTTAAAATTTTTAAATAACAAATTACTTTTTGTTACGATCGAGTGTACGAAGATTATTTCATACGCACTCTATCGCTATAGTTTAGTATTTTTTATAACCGGAAATCGGATACGGATAACAAACAGATTTATTATTTAAATATATAAAAAAAGTACGGTTGTAAAAATAGCTTTATAGGTTAAAATGAGAAATATTAAAATGTGAATGACAGTAGCGATGAAGATTTTTATGACACTCTACCAGAAATCATTGCGCTGGCAAATGAAGCATCTTTATATGTAATATCCAGCAAAACACGCTTACAATGATAATAATAATTAGACGATGAATATTACGTTATTAAAAAATGTTTTTTATTTACCGACACTTAGTAAAACTGTTGATTTTTTTCTTTTTGTATGACCGTAGAAAAAATATTGCTTACAACTCGTGCATTATGTGATCAGTGCACTCGACGAGTTGTCCAACTCGACCTAAAGGCCTAGTTGGGTAAACGCATGACGCGTGGAATGGACACTCAATTTTTGCACTTTTACATAAATAACTAATAAATACTTTCATGTCAGCGCAAATCTTTGTTGTGAAGTGTCGTAAAAAAATCATATCAAAATGTGAAGTAGCTCATACTTCTTCGGAGAGCTTGACTTTTTTAATTAAACTGTTTGAAATATGAGTTCATCAATATACCTGTAAATAACAATTATAGCCCAACCATGGGTCAGACCCGAGGTGGCCAACCTTTAAGATGCCGTGGGCCTCATTGAAGATAGAAACTTGTTTTGGACTTCACACTCGATCAAGGTCAAGGTACACAAATACAATAAAGATTAAATTAAAATAAGATGTACATTAAATTATCATTATAAAAGTATAAAAAAAAGAAGGCAGAATGACAACGTTAAATTAGTGACATTTTTGTCATTGTTATTTATACACTAATACTTCAACATTTGCTTGGATGGATATAATTTCAACTCGGAGTGTTCTTCATGGTGTTCATCAGTTACTTTTGTATTATTTTATTCTTCGTCTACTTTATCGTTGACAATAACATTAACATGTACACGGTGATCAAGTTCAAGTGTGCACTATTGCTAACTTTTTTATTATTGAAGCTACGAAGTCGGTTAAATTAGAGAAGTAGTAGTATTACTTCCGCTGATTAACGTGGTAGTAACAGAAAAACAACATCGCGTTTCCGAGTTACTTTAAAAAATGTACTTTTTTTAAATGGGACACCCGGTATGTTTACACCCTAATCGATTGAATCGATTGTCAAAGCTTTTCTTAACATAAAAGGTTATTATGAATCTATGCTACGTGTGATATAAGTTATCGCTATCTGAAGATCTTTGATATTATTGTAACGATTTTGGTAGACTTTTTTTTTTTAAATCCTCAGAAATAAAAATCCATTGGTGTAAGATCTGAAGAACGTGGAGGCCAACAAACTGGTCCACTGGTAGCAATAATGCGATCATGAAAAAATCCACTTATTAAATTATTGACGTTTTGAGAATTGTGTGGAGGCGCCTTGCTGAAAAAACACTCTGGCGATCAGGTCAAATTAAGGTCATCAAAAAACTTTTCTAAAATGGTTCAGAGAAAATTTAAGTAGCGATCGCTTGTTTTCGTAAAACACTGGTCCGACGATTTTAGAACCAAAAAGACCACACCATACATTTAAACTAAAGCGTCTCTGTGGATTACACGGAACATTTCGCATTAGATTTTCATTACTCCAGTAATGATGATTTTTTTCTATTATACATGCCTCTATTGCTGAAATTAGATTCATCGCTCCAGAGTTCGAAATCAGGGTTTGCATTTTTTCTATTTACAAACCATTGGCAAAATATTATTCTTCTTCCTTGGTCGCTTGGTAAAAGACTTGAGTATGCGTGTATTTATACAGTACGTGTTTATGTTTTTTCAAAATATTCCGTATAGTTCCGAAACATGATCCACAATCTATCATTCAATTCTTCAATTTTCGCGATTTACTTCAAAATAAGCTAGCACATATATTTCCGTTTCTTCATACATCACAATTTTTTTTAACATACCTTTGGCAAAAATATTACCATTTGATCAAAATTTTCTATATAATTTCAGAAAATATTTAAAAAATCTGAAACATTGGAACTGTGGCAGGATCTGTAACAAACAAAATACACCCACGTACCACACAAAAAAAAATTAAAAAACACCGAACGCGTTTCAATAGCTACGCTATCATCATCAGCGGTCGACTAGTCTACTAGCCGACTGGCGAAAGTTGGCCAAAAGTTGTAAAATGAGCTAATAAGTCGATTTAGCGATAGTGAAAAAAAAGTCGATTGCCATAACCTTTTATTCATACGTATGTATATGTAGGTTGGAAGGTAAAAACGACAAGATTTACTAATTTTATTGTTTCGCATAGCATCCCTAGATGATTTAGAAATAAAAATCGCTAAACACACGTAAGGGACGTACTAAATTAAATGATAAATATAGCATATTTTGTATATTTCGTTTTTATTTAAATTTTATGGTATCCTATAAGCGAAACGTGAAATAGTCTCATATCTCCTTTACTTTTGGTTTTAGGCTGAAATTCATAATAACCTTTTATGTTAAGAAAAGCGTTGGCAATCGATTAAGATATAAATATACATATATATATATATATATATATATATATATATATATATATATATATATATATATACATATTTAAGAAAACTGCATTTTTTCAATGTTCAATTGTTTTTCTGTTACCACCACGTGAATCAGCGGAAGGAATACTACTATTTCTCTAATATAACCGACGTCGTAGCTTCAATCATAAAAAAGTTAGCAATAGTGCACCCTTCCTTGAATTTGATCATATATATATATATATATATATAGGCACACACACACACACACACACACTGTGTTTGTTAAATAGTGTTAAAGCTTCAGCTAGCGTTATAGCCCATACGAATCTGAGAAGCCTCATAAAAGAATTAATGCTAGGCAATGCGCCGCTTCTCCTAACGGGCCATCCAAAATGACATTAAATTGCAACGTTGGAAGCTACATGTAAACAAATTCACCACATGATACGTGACACAAGGCGTCAGAAGCATATTGGTGATAAAAACAATACAAAAAGTACAGAACACATCTTTTATTATTGAACATATGGTTCAGCAGCAGCCACAGAGCCCGTACACCATGTACATGTCTGCGTACTCGTTGAATGAGTACATGATCACCAGTGAAATATGAAATCGAACGACGCATGGGTGCAAAAAATGCCTGTCACACTGATGTATACAAACGTTACCACAAAATTGGCCTAGTTGCCAAGCGCATTTTTCTCAAATTCTGCATCTTTTAAAATCTTAATCTGAGGTTTTAGAAGGTGCGGAATGCAACCTAAAAATTGCAAAAAATTCATCATCAATATTTTGTTTGAAAATGAATTTTTCATCGGATACTTTCCCAGATAAAAGCTAATGAAGTCTGGAAATCTTCACATCTTCTGGATTTTCTCGTGTTTATATCGTAAAATATTTATTTCTACGTTTCAGAAAGTTATCTTTAATTCTTTTTTCAAGAATGATGACAAGTGTCATATATGTGAATTATGCCATCTACTTTAATGATGGTATAATTCACATATGTGACCATTGTCATCATTCTTGAAAAAGGAAACAAAGTTTCTGAAATGTAGAAATAAATATTTTACGGTATAAACACGAGAAAATACAGTAGATGAATATTTCCAGAAATAAAAATACTCGTGGAAAACTTAACAATATATATATATATATATATATATATATATATATATATATATATATATATATGGCCATGTAGTAATATTTTTCTCTATCTGGTACACCGACGTTTCAAAACCCGGTACGGGTGCTGGAGCGGGCATACACGGTGTGAAACCAGGATAAGATCTTACCATCTCTCTTGGCAGGTACGCCACCGCTTTCCAAACGGAAATATACGCGATATTCAATGTGCGCGGGAAAATTACAGTGAAAGGCGTATCTATATTTTATCTGAGAGCCAGGCTGCCCTAAAGGTGCTTCAAGCTTTAATTCTTCGTCTAAACTAGTCTGGGAATGTTACGAAGAACTCAATGGTCTGGCAGAACGGTACACGGTAATTCATTCTGCTCTGGGTCCCTGGCCATTGTGGGATCGAAGGAAACGAAAAGGTAGATAAACTCGCAAGGCAGGGATCGGCGGGAGCTTGTTATGGCCCCGAACCTGCATTGTGAGTACGCAATCCGTAGATATATCAGCGAATGGATCTGCGATTAGCATCAAACATACTTTATAAACAGGCCACGGTTAACTCGTAGCAAGGCATATGTAAATGGACCTTACATAAAAAGAACTGCTCGTGCTAAGCAGGACACAATTTAGGATGCTTACCGGCTCTTGACAAGACACGCACCTGTTACGGATCATTTAGGGAAGACTAAGAAATTTGATGGAGTCCCCAAATGTAGATTCTGCGGTGAGGAACTCGAAACAGCTACACACATGTGTGATTGTGACTCGCTGGCTGCTAAAAGGCAGCGGATATTCGGGTATCCACATATAGAACCGGAAGACTTAAACACACATTCCGGGAGTGACCTGCGCGCTTTGCTACAGGGTATTAAGATCACGGACTGGGTGTAACAAACCTCTAGGGAGAACACAATAAGCCTTATACGCTGCAGTGTCTCCGGAAACAGTTAGTTAGATGGACCGGAAGGGAAAAAATTTTTTTTCTCGGGAGGGCATACACACTAGGCAAACCGCAGTTCACTAAGTGTATACGTCAAAACGGAGGCGACTGAACGCTTCCGAACGCATTCGTTTGACTGTGGTTGGAAGGCGGTACATCAAAGCGAAAGGCGCACCATTCGTGTTCGGTTTCAGTTATACCTTTAAAAAAACGCATTTATTGTTTTGTTGTGAACGTGGAGTCGTCTAACTCGTATTCCTTAAAATTAATCGAATTATACACGGGTGTTTATGAAACCCTACTGATAATGATTATAAAAAAAAAGGGAATAGGATGCGGCGAACGAAATTAGTCATATTATAAAATGTGAAGCAAAAGAGACGAAACAAAAAATGTAATCTCAATTTAGATCCTTCAGACGTGAACGTTAAAAACAGGAATCTTCATATAAAACAGGCTCTGGAACAGATGGAATATGTAAATCAACATGGATTGCTTTTAAAGACATGTTATTTTTGGTGTATAAATTTGCATCAAGGGAAACAAAAATATTGATGTAAGCTAAACGCTTATTTTTATTCAATTTTCTATAAATGTGTCATAATGATAACACCAATATCTTTTTGATATGTAACAATAATTATATTTTACGTATACATATTTTGCCAACTTACACTACTTTCTTCTATAAAATATTCAGCAAATTCATTTCGTACTGTTTCACAACTGGTGCGCTTTTCCGTCCGATCCTGGGTATTGGACAAAAAGACCAAAAAGGCCAAATTCCAGCAATTACTTCTGCTTCATTATCCTCATCGAATGCACCTTTTCTCAAAAAAGTATACATATAATTGCATGTTAAAACCACTGTTGTAGCCTCACTTTTCTTAAAACCCGAAAAACGGTAGACATAATGCCAAAAACATTTTCAATGATGCGTTGAGCACGACAAAATCTATAATTAAAAATCCGTTGTTTGGGTTCTCTTTTTTTATTCTACGAGATAAGCCTTCATTATGTTATATTCAAGAGCCAAATCATCATCACCAACAACTACAAATGGAACTCTCATGTCCCTATTACCAAGAACCTCTTCACAGGGCAAATATAATTATTTGTTTTGCATTTTTTAAACGTAGTGATCTGAAATTCCGCCGTGGCAGCCGTCATCGGCAAATAAAAAGCAGCAATGTACGTTTGCAATCCCTAGCAAAACAAGACTACAATCCCGTATGGAATTATAAGTCACTTCCACTTTGTACTTGCGCCTGCAGTGCGCAGTATCGGTCGTCAATCGCCACAAGATCATCTATAAAGCTGCATTTTCTAACATAGAATTAGCTACTTTCAACCACTCACTGTCAGTTGTGGGCATCTGCAAATACAGTAGCGTGAATAGGAAAATGGTTGATAATTCTAGTACTAATAAATTTCAGGCGAGGATGAAGAACATATTGCAAGTTCGATATTATTGATGAAGGATTGAATGAATCATAACACAATAGCACGCAGCCATAGAAGTACCAATACCTAAATGAACGTTAGTTCAGCTAGCAATTCTTCATATACACCAAGCGGCAAACGAGTGCCTGCAAACAATCTAAACACTAGATCAGAAGAAGATTATCAAATACTGCGGGAGACTGTTGCTAATCGTAATGTTAGAGACAGTAGCACGATTTATGCAGAACATATAGCCTCAAACCGTAGAATCTACAGCACCCACACACAAAGTGTAGTATTACGTCTTATTGGAAATATTTTATTCAACGCTGATATGTGTATACACGAGCCTGCTTTAAACAGATCACACAACAACCGTGCACGACCAACACTTATTCTCAGAACCCTCTGATGGCAATCAAATACACCGATAGCGTCACCACATTGTAACGAAACAGTTCAGCGGACGTAACAGTTACAAAACTGTTGTGAAGACGTCACATTTTAGGACCGCTACTTTTACAACGTGTTGCGTAGCGGTCGCCATTTTTCGTAGCGCATTTTACTTTCGCTACTTGAGGTGAGCGGATTGATCGTCACCGTGTTTCAATTCTGACATAACCTGGTTATAAAGATAACCTGAAAATATGACTGAAACATACGTGGTATGTGAAGACGGTGAGTTAGTAAAAATTATAGGAAATGGTAAGTGTATAAGCAATTACTTTTTCAGAAAATAATCTATGTCCGCAGCATGAAAATGCGAGGATGCCGATAATAGCGACAGGTAATACATTTGAAAGTTGGAACAGTGGCAAAGTGCATGTCAGGCGACGTTACGTTACATTACGGTAGCGTATCGGGAGCGTAGCTGTATATGCTCACGTTCTCTGAATACACACAATAATAATTATTTTTGGCCCGAATTGATCAGCCTCAGGAAACACTAGTCAGATTTATAATTAATTTTCGAAGCAACCAGTGAAAATATATGTTTACTATTTTTCAAATTGTGTGTTTTTGGTTCAATAAATTACTTAATTGAATAATTATAATTTTTTACTTACCTTTACATATTCGGTAAGGCATTCCTTAATTGCAGAACATACTTTAGGTATTATCCTCGAGATTAGCTGTTTTGAAATTTCGAATGAATACACCAAACTATACTACGTTCGAGCGTGAGAATGGCGTACAACGCTTATGGCAAACGGCACCAGCGATGCAATGTTTCGACAAACGTGTGCAAATATGCACCGCTCAGAAACAAATCCGGGTATTGTAATATAGCATTGTGACAAAATTGATTTTTCAAAAACAGTTAAAAAAAAACAACAGCAATTTATAGATATAATATAATATATCTGGATTATTTATATTTATAATAATTGGTTCAATATCATCTAACAAATTATTGACTTCCCAAATTTTCTGTGCCTTTGTTAATATGTGATTTTTCTGGCGTAACTGTAACGAGGTTTTTTTCGCTGCGGACAAGTGAAGCTTGTCCACAACGAATGCCACCATAAAAATTGGACGCCTAGTTTAAGTATTGTATTTTATTTTCTTCTGTGTCACTCCTGAGCGGCTGACGATGGCGGGCGTTGGCCCTGGGGCGTAAAAACGTACTCGGGCACCATCCAAGGAATAGCAACTGTGCAGATGTTCCTTGGGGTCACTTCTGGACTGCTCGGTCTTCCAAACACGCGGCTTCGAGCAACTTCAGAGTCCTTCCCCAGCGGTTTCAGATGTCACTAAAACAAAATTAGCTCGGAGGGAAGCGGATTCGGTAAAAAGGTCACAATTCCCTTCAACAAACAAAATAATCCATTCACTCAAGGTGGATGATGAAAGATTAGTATCGGTTACTAACTAAATACATGCTCTTCCATGAGTTCAAATGTAACGGTTAAAAAATCAAGATGGCGGGCAAACGTGGTCACCCAAATTTTGCCAATAAGCCTTGATGAATCTAATTTGTATTAAGTTACGTTCAACTTTATTTTTAGAGCAAGTATTTAACAACTTAAACGCAATTTTATTTATTAATCACTCTACCTCATATCCTCAAAAAGGAATATCGTATGCTTTCAACAATGTCGAGAAGCAAAAGATGGCGTATCCGGTATGCCAGTCCCTTATGTAAGTTCGGCGCTCATCGGTCAGTATAAATTTCAACCCTTATTATAATAGAAAAAATTATTATTACAAAAAACGGATCAACTCTAGCTTAGTTATATTTTGATCGAATTGGAAATTTCTATTTTAATAATGATCTTCTGATTTTTCACATGGTAATTTTGAATGTAATCGTTAAGGTATACAAAATTTTACAATAGAAACAGATTTATGCTTTTCATGTTATCACTAAACATGCAGTCGTTACTACAGAGATCATTACGGATTTAAATTATCACTTTTAATTTTTAGAGATGGTCTAATGAATTTTATTTTTATCTTTGGTTACAAAATTTAATGTTACTATTACCGTAATTATACATGAAATTATTTTAAGTTTGTATTTCTTTTTAACTAGAATTGCATACATAATGAGAAGGTGTTCGATGCCAAAGGCGGTCATTTACTATGCAATTTGTTTCAAACAACAAACTAATTCCTTTATACAAACGGTGTTAATTTTAAAATTGTCAGAGCAGTTTGAACTTTCGAACGTAAGCCTCTACCCAGCCTTAGAGCCTTTGCGATTTTCATTGCACTCTAAAGCAACTTTCAAAAAACATAAAGAACTAACCTCCGCTTTCGCGCCGGGCATCGTAGTCTTCGCCGTTTCTGCGTTAGGATTGTCACTGCGCCGCATACAGTCGACACAAGGAAGCGGATCCCGTCCAGGAAAGAAGCGCTACAGCCAGCCAGGAGCCAAACCACCCAGAAGGACACCGGGAGAGTCACAGGAGCAGCAGCAGCCAGAAGCCACAGCAGTTGAAAGGTATCAATTAGTAAAGAATTTTTAAAATAATTTTTTGTTTTATTTTAATAATTAATACTAACAAAACCCTCCATTTTCAATCGGACTCTCAACTTCCAAGCCTTAGTCCAGCGGGGTGTGAGGCTGCACCTTGGTGAGAGTCCCCCCTTTCGAAACAACAACAATTTCTGACCCCCTATTTCAAGTATCCGTACTAACCCGCCATGGTAAAACATGGCAAACCGGGCCTCCGGGCCACGGTCTCCCTAGCTCCTTCTCCGCCGCCGAGTTCCCCGCCACCTAGACCCTCCACGCCACCTCCTTCCCTATCCTTTGCGGCAGCCGCCGCATCTCCTCCTCCACTAATGAGGGCATCTTCAATGTCCTCTATCCCTCCTCCTGCGTTCCACCCGCATTCAAACCCGTGCACCATCCTTTTAAAACCCCTAATCCTTCTACTTCCCGTACTCCTTCTAATCCAAAACCTAACCCTACCAGTAAACCCTCTCTAAAACCTTCCTCTACCGTTAATCCCACTTCCCGATATTGCATCCGCAATATACCACCAAAATTCAACACCCAAAAGTCCTTATTCCAAGCCTTAGTCCCTCTCCGTCTCCCCTGGTTGAACATTAAACTCAACCACAACCGCACCTGCCTATTGGAAACGAGCGAGGCCCTGCCAATTACGATGCAGCGAACTATGCAGCATCACTTCGGTGAGCCTGCATTGACGCTGTCGCAGTTGTCAGGTGCCCGAACGTCCGCTACCCCAACCTATTCCAACCCTAAACCCTTGTCCTTCTCCTGCGTCATTCGTGGCGTGGACAAGGACATCCTCCCAGAAGAGATCCGGCAATCCATCCACCTTCCTAAAGTCTCAAAAGCGATCCGAATCATTTCCAAAATAACAAACACACCTACATCCTTTGTCAGAATCATTACCCCGTCGCAATCCACCCTCAACCAACTCCTTTCCAACGGTGTCTACCTTTTCGGTAGACACTATCCCTGCGAACCATCCCGGATTCCTAACCCCACCCTCAAATATTGCTCCACTTGCACGCAGGTGGGGCATATTTCTGAGGAATGTCCTACCCGCACCCTCCGTTGCCCCACCTGTGGTGAAAACCACAAAGCCCCGTCCTGTACCCGCGTGAATACACCAAAGTGTAACAACTGCGGTGGACCTCACGCTACCTATTCCTTCTCCTGCGCGACCCGTCGTGCGATTCCCACCACCGCGGCAGAGACTGCCGTACCTAAACCGCTCCCTCCCTCCACGTCGGACACCGAGGACGACGAGAAACCCCAAACACCCATTTTCATTTCCGATTTCATCGCTTCCCTTACCCTTGCCCTACTTCAACTGTTTCCTCAGCGTAGGGCCGACAGCGAAAGCTATCGACTTTACGTCCAGGGAATATTTGAAACGCCGTACCATGGTCAACTTTGTTGGCAATGGTATAGCTATCACTACCAAGAACATCCGATCCTAGATCCTAATTCTATTCCCTAACCCCTCACCCTAATCCCTTTCCCTCACCCTAAGTACAATGGATCTAATAATAGGTACAATTAATGCGAGGGGTGTCCGTCGGAAGCGCCCCCTCATTAAGAATCTATTAGCCACAAATCAAATACAAGTCCTGGCCATCACAGAGACAAAACTAACCAACCGTTGTACCCTTGAATTTGCCTCCTACAATTCATTCCTTTAATTTAGCGCCCACAATAGTTTGCGAGGCACTGCCCTCGTAATCAAGAATTCATATCCTGCCACTCCTTATCCTCTACCGCAGCACCTGCAGCATCTCGAATGTGTAGCTGCAACGGTGCACTTTCCCCTTCCCGTCACCCTTTTCTGTTATTACAATCCTCCAGAAGAAGCCATTTCTAATGACCTCCTAGACCACATCTCCGCCCTACCCAATGCTATCCTCCTAGGAGACCTTAATGCCCGACACGTCCAATTCGGAGATTCCACGAACAATAGAAACGGTATCCGCCTAGTCCACAGTATCCTTACCCTACCACTGTTCCGGATTAGGAACACCAATCCTACCTTTATTAGTCATCAAGGTGCCTCTATAATCGACCACATTATATGCACCGAGTCACTAATACAACATATGTCCCCCAATTGCCACTTAGGCGAAACCATCACTTCGGACCACCTACCTCTCCTAGTTAAAACCTCCCTAGGCCCCGTCCCTCCCCCTCCTCCCACACACATTATTCGTAAAGACTTCCAAAACGCCGATTGGAATGTATTTGGCGAATACATTTCCAATAACCTTCAGGCTTACGATATTCACACCCCTAACGATGTCGAGAGAGCGGTCACCGACTTAACTTCCGTTATCGCGGAAGCGGTCGAAGCCTCAATCCCCTTAAAATCAATAGATATCTCCCGAAAACCTCTCCCCCAATACATCGTAACCTTGATCAAAGCGAAGAGACGAGTATATCGCGAATTCCTGAGATCAAGGGACCCCGCTCTCAAGACAGAATATAACCGATTAAACGCCCTAATTAGGCGTGAAACCAATACCTACACCGAAAGAAAATGGGTCCAGGCCACCTCCAATCTCAACTATAGAGATGGCAAGAAGTTCTGGCACACCTTCAACATTCTCACCAAAAGGAAAACCAAACCCAAGTCCCACCTAACCGATCCTCAGGGTAATCTAATCTCCACCGATCAAGAAAAAGCCGAAATTTTTCGCCACCACCTCCAATCTGTCTATACTTCACCTAATGATCCCTCGTTCGACGACGACTTTAAAAATCGTCTAGAGCAAGACCTTGAGGATTTCAAAAACTCCGAATTACCCGAGAAAATCCTGGATGATAATGATCCGTTTTTCAGCCCAATTACTCACGCTCAAACCCTCAACTACTTCCAAAAAGGTAAAATATCCGCTCCCGGACAAGACGGACTCAATAGACTTATACTGAGACACCTACCACCCCCTGCGATCAGACGCCTAACGTCCATATATAACAAATGCCTCCCTTTCGTACTTCCGACGGTGTGGAAATCCGCCTCGACCGTCATGATTCCCAAAATTCCTCCGACCTGACAGAACCCTCATCCTACAGGCCCATCTCTCTCCTCAGCTGCCTAGGGAAATGCTTAGAGCAGATCCTAGCCCGAAGGCTGGGAGAGCACTTAGAATCCAATAACCTCTTACCCGACAGCCAGTTCGGCTTTCGACCTAATAGAACCTGTCAGGACCCTTTGCTAAAACTCCTAACAGAAACCTCACGAGCATTTAACTACCGCCACTGTAACCTCGCCGTGTTCTTAGACATAAAGCAGGCCTTTGACAGAGTCTGGCATGCGGGTCTAGTTCACAAAATTCAAGCATTAGGTATCCCCCCGGAGCTCACGAAGCTCCTACTGTCGTATCTAACAGATAGGACGGTACGAGTCCGAGTGGGTTCATCCCTTTCACAGAGTTTCACCCCCAAAACAGGCGTACCCCAGGGTTCTGCCTTAGCACCCATACTATACCTTATCTTCGCCAATGATATCCCCATTGTAACAACGCACGGAGTATCCCTGGCACAGTTTGCCGACGACACTGCCTTCTGGGCAGCTAATCGGTCAACAAAGAACGCCTCCGACAGCATGTCCAGCACCATACGGAACTTCTCCAATTGGGCCAACCAATGGAGAGTCTCCATAAACCCCACCAAAACACAAGCCATTCTATTCCGACACCCTAATTACACCCGACACAAACTACTCTCCAAAAACGACGTAAACATTTCCCTGCAAGGGGAACGATTACCGATACTTGACGACATAACATACCTAGGAGTCACATTTACCAAAAGCCTTAACTGGAACGCCGACCTGAACAAGACCCTAAACAAAGTACGGAATCGATCCAACCTCCTGGCCGCCCTTAGGGGACGAATAGGAGGTTGTCAACCCGAAACCCTACAACATACTTGTGAACGCCGAGTCCTACGAAGAATACACCGACTACACTATAGAACACCCAACGACCTCACCATACAACACGCTAACATCATACCTATCACACAA
Organism: Vesta saturnalis; assembly: GCA_036346205.1. Taxonomy (NCBI): domain Eukaryota; kingdom Metazoa; phylum Arthropoda; class Insecta; order Coleoptera; family Lampyridae; genus Vesta; species Vesta saturnalis. The sequence goes on along the minus strand of JARFJB010002265.1, from coordinate 1,439,940 downwards.
CGCCTCAAAACACTGCAAACAAACTACACACTCCGTAGGATATTCGGCGAAACAGAAGCTACCAAAAACATCCTACGCACCTCACATACACCCCTTACCCACATCCAATACATAAGAACCCACAGGAAAAAACCGAAAAATAAATTCAAGCACCCTCCAACCATCCTGACCCAAAACATTGAAAACCTCCCCGAAGAATTCGAGGAACTCCTTGATGACATCCCATATGCCCTGAGATAAAATCGAAGACAACCACTGCAACGCCCAAGGAATCGAGCCAATACACACCACGCCCTTCACATACACACCACACATACACTCTATCCAAACAAAAATAATGTAATATATTATAGTAATAATTACTTTTTTTTTTTTTTGCAACCACTAAACACCACACACTACATTGTATGCACATATACAATACACACAACAATATAACCCCACTATCACACAAAAGACCCAGGACTGAAGAGGAAGCAGACTCCTGAACAGTCCACTGGAATAAGCATTAATAATAAGCAACACTAACAATAAGCATTCTAACTATTAAGCATACTAACAAAAAAAAAAAAAAAATTTAAAATTGTTTTATTAATCATTACTGGTCTTTATCGTATTTCAAACTCCACGGTACCTACGGTGATCTTATCTCTAAGTGATAAAACTTTTCATAACACCTTTAAAATAAATTTGTATTTAAACTAATTGATAAATGTATACGGAGTTTTTATTTTGAAATTACAAAACGTATTTTTCCACATACTGTTTTACGGTGTGAGAACAAAACTAAAAAAACTACTCTTTACATAACTCGCAAATATGCTTCATTGATTAAATTTTGAACTTCATTCTCCTTAAAATTCGTGTTATGTAGTACGGCTACGTACCTTAAATGAAAAAAAAATAATTTACTTGTGCATTAAATTTCCATTTTTAAGATTAATAATAATTAAAAAAAAATGGAAATAAAAATATGGGATTTTTGGGATGCATCTTTCGGTGGCATCAAATTAAAACCTACTATATGTTTTCCTCATTAAAAAATACCAAATCAATAAAATGATCTGTATAAAAAGGAATAATACCAAAAGTAGCCAAGAAGTGTTCATTACCTTTTTACTTCACTCCACACTATTTCCATACCAGGATTCAGTTCGCGGGGGCTCAAAACTTTGACATTTTTGTAACTATCATAGTTTCGTTTGAAGGCATTGACTAGTTACAACAATTCCCTTTTTAAATAGTCCTCTTCAAAAAATAAATCTTTCGACCAAAGCCATGCTTGAATTTCGGCTTTATTTGAATTATTATTTAGAATTTCCTCTAACTTTCTGTGGTAAGACGCATTATCCACAACAACAACCATTTTCTGGTAAATTCGGAATCAACTGATTTTCGAACCATTTTTCGAAGGTGGGTCCATACATCTCATTATGATAATCTTGGATATTTATAATAAACCCGTTTTTGAATCCCGCATATAACAGGACAAATCGTGAACCACCAGCTGAAAGAGCTTTCAAACCTGTGGTTAATCCGCGAATAAATGCGATTTTATTGATTTATCGACCCATTCTCTTGATACTCTATGTCCGATGTTTACCCACGGCTCATCTAAATGCATGATATTGTATCTATTCTTGGGATAATTCCGTATATCGCGTAAATACCGGTGACGCCAAGTGATTATTTCTGGGTTCTCAATTCATCATTCCATTTTACATACACACTTGTAGCTTTCCATTCGTCTCTCGTATTATAATGCCACACATTGCATGAGAAAATATGCACTTAAACACATCCCGTGAAGAAAGTTTCTGTGTAGATCGTACATACCCAGGCCTCTTTTGAACGGTGAACATCTACATCAGATGCTTCCTCATCTACCTATAATATTTTAATATTGAAATTGAGAATAATCCCTTACATGTATAGATAAGACCCGATGTTCTGAACCATCTGAGATGTAAATCTTGGAAGGCAAGACCTCAGTGTTTCAATAATCTCTAATTACAAATATAAACCATTTGCATATAACATAAAGTAAGTTATCTGAGCACTATTTGGGATTGACTTGGCCTGTGGATGCCATTCTCTGTCAGAATGGCACCATATATTTCATTGGCCACGTTATAGTCTTCTTCATAATTGCTTTCATCCAAAATATGCTGGTTGCTCCCTATAGCGCATACTAATAATAGAAAATATTTAAATAGAAGCTTTTTAGGCAAAGAACCTAAGCGACAATGCATTTACAACTGAATAACTGAACTATTAACGCGAACAGCTTTATTCCTGTTTGTGCATGATCGCGCATGCGCTATCCGAATTAACCTCTACTAGTTACAGTTTAGTAGGAAATAGCTACAGGCATCAACAATTCACACTATCTTAATGTAAGTGCAAAAGAATACATAAGAATTGTATAGAGACACGCCTGTACCTATCCATGTATTAGTACGTGCATCTTTTCCGTATACACAAGGGTTAATTGCGTCACTAATAATAATATATGATTCACTAGCAATGCTTAAGTCATATTCTGACGCTATTTTTTAAATAAATTGTGTAAATAAAATAGTCTAAAAATATTTGTACCGCACAAACCCGCAAACATATAAATATGATAAGGAACGTATTCTTTCGTTGTAAGTAATGTGAACAAGCAAATTTAAATTAAAATGTCAAATCCGCGTTAATTTTGAACACAAATTTTTTTGTAGATTCCATAAACGACTTGATTTATTTTTTGAAATCATAAAAAAACTTTTCGATTTAACCATCTTACTTACTAAATGTAAATTACTTCATTGTATTTTAAGGAATTCTTGAAATCTGCGATGATTCAATCCATGGGTGCTTATAAAATGCACTGATAACTGCATAGTTTTATCGATCTTTAAGGATTTGCCATTTAAATTTTATTGCCGTTCTTTTCCATTCGTAAATTTTTGGGACAATTACATCGTCTTCTATTAATTTCACAACTCTTAGCATGGGCACCATAAGTACTTATATTAGATATCTTATGTATGAAATTTATTTGTACGACAATAAGATTAATAAATCTCCTAGTTAATGAGGGTAAAAAATCTGGAACACTGCAACTGTGGCAGGATCTGTAACAAACAAAATACACCCACGTACCACACAAAATTAAAAAAACGCCGAACGCATTTTGATAGCTACGCTATCATCATCAGCGGTCGACTAGGGCGAGCTAAAGAAACTTTTTAACGTATATACTATCAGCAAGTAACGCTTCGTTGCTTATCTGGTGAAAGTGAAAGTTTAATGAGTTCTGAGTAGCCTAAAGGTCCTTAATCATGATTATTTATTAGAATTTGTTTGTTTTTAAAGATCTCTAAACCTTCATAACAATCAAGTTCGTGCTTATTACTAACATGTTTGATTAATGATACCTTGTCTACTACATGATGTTTATCAAACATACATAGGGCTTGGGCAGACTTGTCCCAACGTTTGTATTTTATATGAGCTAAAAGTTCTTTAAAGCGAATTTTGATAGGTCGTTTAGTTTGCCGCACATACATTTGTTCACAATTTTTACAATTAATTTTATAAATTCCCGACTTATCCTGCTTATCCATTTTATTTTTTGGATTGTCTGAAGTTTAGTAACTTTACATACTTTGTTTCTATTTGTTCTCTAGCGTTACCTAATGTAGTTACGTTCTTAACCTCATCCTATATGTTTGTTTCCTAACTATGTAGGTATTCATCTGAAAACCCCTTGTATGCAACAATTCCTTTAATAGTGCGCAATTCTTTATTATAATTTTGAACTGAAAGAGGACAATTAAGCAATCTATGAACCAAAAAGTTCAAAACCGCGAGTTTATGCTGTCTACAGTGGTTTGAATCATTTCTTATGAATCTTTAAGTGCTAGTTTTCTTATGATATGAATCTTTTATTACTAGTTTCCTTCTTGGTAATAAGAAATGGTAGTAAACTAGATATAGATATTTATCGTAAGGAAACTAGCACTAAAAGATTCATAACTAATGACTCAAATCACTGTAGATAGCATAAACTCGCGGCTTTTAACTTTTTGGTTCATAGATTGCTTAATTTCCCTCTTTCATTTCAAAAGTATAATAAAGAATTGCACACTATTGAAGGAATTGCTGCATACAATGGGTTTTCAGATGAAGTGGTTATGAATGTAGTTAGGAAACAAACACATGTGATAAGGGTTAAGAACGTAACTACATTAGGTAACGCTAGACAACAAATAGAAATAAAGTATGTAAAGTTACCAAATGATCCTACTTATACAAAAGGTCTATCTAAAATATTGTTCAAAATTAATTTGAAAACAGTCACTACTTCAGATAATAGTTTGCAAACTCTTTTAGGCAATCCAAAGGATAAAGTGGATAAGCAGGATAGGTCGGGAATTTATAAGATTAATTGTAAAAATTGTGAACAAATATATGTGGGGCAAACTAAACGACCTATCAAAATTCGGTTTAAAGAACATTTAACTCATATAAAATACAAGCGTTGAGACAAGTCTGCCGTAGCCCTACATATGTTTGATAAAAATGATCTAGTGGATAAGGTATCATTAATCAAACATGTTAGTAATAAGCACGAACTTGATTGTTATGAAAGTTTAGAAATCTTCAAAAACAAACAAATTCTAATGAATAATGATGATTAAGGACATTTAGGCTACGCAAAACTCATTAAACTTTCATAACTTTTACTTTCACCAGATAAGCAACGAAGCGTTACTCGCTGATGGTATATATGTTAGAAATTTTCTTTAGTTTGCCCTAATCGACCGCTGATGATGATATCGTAGCTATCGAAACGCGTTCGGTGTTTTTTAATTTTGTGTGGTACGTGGGTGTATTTTGTTTGTTAACGAGGTTATGGTTAATTTTATAGACTGCAGGGTTTTGTTGCTTTTCATTGTTTTATTCATTTATTGCATGATGAGCAGAGTTTTTATTTGTATTAGTTAAGTTTCATATTCATTAAATAAAAGGCCGATTGTATTTGTATATAACATTTTAGCAGTATTTGAAAAAAATTACGCATTTTTATTCAAAAATGTATATCCTAATAAGGTTAGTACTTGCAATGAATCAATAGAACAATTTTATTTTTATTATTACTCTCTTTACTCGTTGAACTTTGGAACTGAACTCTGCTGGCATTTTTGAACTGCAATAATTTTTCGGGGCTATTTGAATTACAAATCCATTTACTACGTGAAAGCATACTTTTTGGCCAACCCTACCATGTGACGATGTTTTGTATTCCTGTGAAATGAGTGTAATGTGGACTAATGTAGAATGAAAGCGTTCATAATTTATAAAATGGAAAGTAAAATTTAAATAATTGTTCTTGATTTGCTTGAATTAATGTTTTTATGTTAATTTTTCTAAATTTTACTCTATCACATTTTTGTTACAGAGCACAGAAAATTACACCTTTAACTGCTTTCTAAAAATTTCATTCTTTAGTTGTGGCTTTTAGTGCCGGTAAAGATATTTATAATGAACTTATAGTATTTTTGAAGTACCTTAGACATGTGCACCATTCAATAACCGAAAAATATTTTATACATTTGATAAAGTTTAAAAATCTGTAATGTTGATTTAAATCCTTGCTATAATATGAAGGGAAAATGCATGGTCCCAAAGTATCATCGAAAATAGAAAAATACAATTAAGTTAAGTGAATTCTGTAAAATTGGGGAACTTCAGAAAAGAAATGTTTATAGAAAGTTATCGAATTGAAGGATGCCTTTAAAGTTACGTTATCGCAAAGTTAATCGAGCAAATCTTCGAGGTGAAGGTTAATTTTATCATTAAGTTATACTTGTGAACGTTAAATCACCTTAATGATATGTAAATGGCGTAACAAATTGTATAATTATAATTGGAGCGTTCAAATAATAAGCGTTTCTTCTAATATTATTTCAAGGCCTAAATAGTTCTTTTTAAAAACAGGCTGCAATATTCTGCGTATTTTGTTATCCAAAAAGATTTAGAATCTGTATTTGGTTTACATCGAGTACCACATTTTACCTCTAACTCTAAAATAGTGAAGGGAAATCGAGTGGATGTATGGTCAAACTTTCTTATATTGTAATATACCCAGGCCAGTCTAACGACTTGCGCAACTCATATGCAAAATCAAAGTTAATACATAAATTTACATAAGCCAAATGATCGTCTAATTTTAATGACAAGAACCACTTATGAAATGTGAAATAGTTGCTACGGGATATTAGTGTTGCGGATAACTAGGGAGGGTAACAAAAAATAACAGTACATAAATTTAAAAGTATTGTACATTGTAGTTCTGCTGTTTATTGGGGATAAGGAACAAGAGACCTTGTGCTTTCTATAACAAGAATAACAACACAAATAAAATTCTAATCCTAAATGGCGGATAATAGACATACCACCTGATTCTGTATCAGAAACTGAGCAAAAAATTCTATAACCATTTTGCTCAAAGACGTTTAGTTCTCGAAGAATTCTTAGAGTTTGGTAAACTTAGCAATACTGTGATCAATCGTACTAACCAGTATCATTGACTATTCTGTTTATAGTCGATGCCTGTATGTAAGCCGCCAATGATTTACATAGCAACACACTTTTATTGTGCCATTTGCATTTTTAAATTAACGATTAACGTAACTCGTAAGAAAATTACAATTAGGTTTTAAGAGTTTTTATTACTTTACAATTATTTACAATTTGAGCAGCAGCCACAACAGTACAAAAAAATAACGAAAAACACAAACACTAAACTGAAGATAAAGAAGACGAAGACAATCCAACACGGGACTTTGATTAGTAAATTGTGTCATTAAAAGTCCAATTACTTGAAAAAAGTACGTAAAAGCCTAAGTTTCTTTTAAAATGTGAAAATTGTATTGCACATTGTTGCAACATTTTTGTAAAACTCAAGCATTGCAGAAACTTTAAACTTTGATGGAAATTTTAGATAAACCAATGGTATAATGATTACAATTACAGACTGGTAATTTTTTTGTTGATTAAACTACAATATAAAATTATTATTGCATAAAAATATCGCACAATAAGCAATCCGGAATCCCACTTGAGACTGTCAATAACTTCTCATCTATGAGGTTAATAGCAAATTGGTATAAGCCGTTATTGCTCCATTTTCTATGCAGAATCAGGTGGTATGCCTATTACCCGCCGTTTAGGCTTCACCCTGTATACATAGATCAATAAGCACTTACATTTGATTGTTATTGAAGGGTCAAAATTGTTATCATCGTACTCTAAACTTCATAAATCATGTGTCAATGTAATGTTCAATACATGCTTGTCCCTCAAATGGTGAATACCATGTTATGTAATGTAATTAATATAACACCACAACATGTTAGGAGTCTGTCTACGATTAATGAACTAGAAATGTGACACATTTCACGTTTTGCACACAAACGGTATACCAACGACTAAAATACTTTGGTCTAACGGGCTTATATCAGAAAGGTGGTGTATTGGTGATATTAGCACTGAGGCCTTGTGCGCTTCACTATAATTACATATAAACTCCCTTCTTAAAATGTGTTACATTATAAGTATTTCATTATTTCTAATGGCGACCTATCCAACAAATGAACAATATGATATGTTTTGTACATACATAAAGTGTTACAAAAACTCCCGTCTTGCTGCTCCAGAATATCTAACAAATTTTACAGAGCGTAGACAACCGGACATGAAATTATATGCAAGATTATATTCAAATATGCAGCATTGGATGCCTAAAAAACCCTATAGGAACATAAATGTGGTTACTGAAGATGAGAAATTAACTTTAGCTTATGTGCAAGTAAATTTCGACTCGAGAAATTGAAGCTCAAGTTAATGTGTCGTAAGACTAAATCATCGAGAATTAAAAAAAACACAATGTCCACGCATATAAATTACACATTGCGCAGGCTTTGCGACCAAAATGATAATATCCGTAGAACAGCATTTTGTAGATGGTTTTTAAATAAAATTGCAGAAAATGGTGATTTTATAAATCAAGTTTTATGGGCTGACGAATCCTACTTCTCCAGTTGTGAATTATTTAATCACCATAATGAGCACCATTGGTCACAGGAAAATCCACACATAGTGGTTCCACGGCGCAACCAGGTTCGTTTCGGCTTTAATGTTTTTTTTGTGGCATATTGGGAAATCGCTTAGTTGGTCCTATAATTTTTGATGGAACCTTAACAGCGCAGCGTTACATGGAAATTCTGCAAACATACCTTGAAAATTTATTAGATGATCTGCCTTTGGCACAAAATGTTCAAATATGGTATCAGCAGGATAGCGCTCCTGCACATAATGCTGGCAATGTAGTCCGATATTTCAATGACCGTTTTGATAATAGAGTAATTGCCACCAATACACCTAATCAGTGGCCAGCCAGATCCGCAGATTTAACGCCTCTGGGCTATTATTTATGGGACACTATAAAAAATAAAGTGTATGATTGTAATTTCCATTACAATAATGCAGAAGAACTACGTGAAGGAGTAGTGACGGCCTTTAACGGTGTTCATCGAAATACATTGCGAACAGTTGCTAACAGTGTTGTAAAACGGTATCGACTGTGTGTACATGAAAACGGCCAGCACTTTGAACATTTATTGTACTGCATTATGGTTTTAGCATTTACTAATATCACTGTGTATTGTTGTGTTTAATTTGTTTAATAAATAATTTTTACTTGCAAATTGTGAATCATGGCTACTTGATATAAAATGAAAACAATTAATATTTCCCACAATTATTTATTCGTACATAGGTTGTTATGCATTGTTGAAAAGAGAAAAAATCCCATTTAAAATAAGAAAGCTGTTATTAATATGTTGGAAACCGCCATCTTGAATTTTATTTTGACATCATTTTTAAACATACCTCATTGAAGTAAGTCGCTTTGATCTGAAACTTTTTTTCATGTATTTTATAATTACGGAGATACTAGTTTTTAGAAATCGGCGATTTTTTTTTTTTTTTAAATAATTCCGAAACTGTTCAGAAATTGAAATGTTTCTCAATGGAAGCGAACTCGGACCAAAAATGGCACAATATTGCCCATTTAACCAAATCTCTATCTTTAATAATAAGAAAGATAACCATACTATCCTACTCCATTAGGGACACCCTATATATATATATATATATATATATATACAGGGTGTCCTATGACGAGAGGAAGATATTTGAGGAGATGATTGTACAGCTAATTTCCGACAACAAGTCATATAAACAAGGGTCCGATTTTCAACTGTTTCAGAGATGTTTGGTTTTTATGGTTTTCGTGATTTTTAACAATATTATTAAATAGGTATTTACTAAAATTGTGATTTTCCCATTCCACATAGCAAAGAAGCAGATACAGCACGTGAAAGGCCATAACATTTCCTACGAGACAGCCTTTAGACAATACTCTAAAATTGTCTGTCAACTAAACTAGAAGTATTTAAAATCAAGAATAGCTCTTTCTTATTAGTTCATTGTTGACGTTTCTCTCGCTATATGTTAATAAGTTTTAAGTCACTAGCTCAGCAAAATACAGAAAAAGTATCTCCATAGTATTGTCTTTTAAAGCTAAAAAAAAGCTATGTAACATTTTCTTTGAAATTAAAGTGTAACTAGATTTACATTTGAAGCACTCAAATATTGTATTTTACAACAAACAACTATTTATGATATTTACCATCTTTATTAACAATATTTAAGATAAATTAATTGATATAATTATTTGATATTATAACTGCAGAAATTGGGTTTTTGGAAAAAAAAATTTTTTTATAAGAAAACTATTTTTAGTTTTTTTTTTTTCGGTCTAATTCAAAAGTTATATTCTATTAAAAATACATTTTTGAACCTAGCACCGGAAACAAGCCGAAAGTTCCCGAACAAACCAGAGCGCGTGTGACGTCATAATGTTAATTTTTACTCATCGTAACATAACAGTGTTTTAAAATACATACGTAAAAAACAATGGATACATTTTTTTTCAATAACCTAATTGCTCAAAATGCTGCTTTTCGAATACATAGCGTACTTCGTCGAGACACTGCGTTCACAGCACGCGCAATCTCTTGCACCTTTTATTAACCACAAAATAGTATGCAAGAAAAAACTTTTTTAAAAAACACGCTTTTATTTACGCGTAGAAAGTGCACTAAAAGGGAGAAACTATTTTTTTCTTTGCACCAAAATGATATCAAAAATATTTACGACTAAAAATAAAAGCGTGGGTCGCTCATATTATGAACATGTGACGGAGAGAAATGAATTATGATGAGCGCCTCGCGCATTTATTTTTGGTCGTAAAGATTTTTGATCACATTTTGGCGCAAAGATAAAAATTATTTTCTTCTTTGTAGTGCACTTTCTAAGCGTCAATGAAAAAGTGCTTTTTAAAAAAGTTTCTTTTTTCATGATATTATTTTTTATTTTTTAGTCTTGTCAAATATTTAAATCGATTTATCAACCATGCTACACCTTTTTTTTTGTAAATCCAAGATCTATGATTTAATTTACTCATAAATTGTTTAAAATAATTAGTTATGAATGTTATGATTAATTTATAAAATGAAGTAATTTGTACGATCGACAATATCAAACTGAAGTTTGATGTTAGTGAAAAAAAAGTTGCATTGGCCAAACCCGCATCGACCGCGTGGCTCGCGATCATTTAACCTTTACTCCAAAAGTGCTCTGCCAGTTAGACATTGAAACTGCTATTTAAAACATTAACAACTGAAATTTATGTTAATTATAGTGTAATTAAGTATTTTTATGAACCGTAAATGGTAAAAAATTGTATTTTCATCGAGGATACATAATTTTAGAGAGCTTCGATTGGACTTGTAGAAGTGGTCGAAAATCGATTACAAATCTTGACGTACACAACATACAAACATTGTAAATTAAATAAAAGCGTTTAAAATGTCCCAAAAAACACAAATCTAGTTGGCATGTTGCATATTTGGCTTGGTTCTACGTAATCACTTCACGTTTGAAGCTGTCAGAGAATACGAACGACGTTTGCCGGAACGCCAAATTCCCAATAACAGAACATTTGTCACAGTTTACCTACGTTGAGGGAGACTGGCCACTTTCCTCGTCGACCGATGGGTGTTAGAGAAATGAATGAAAATGAAAATCTTGCGGAAAACATTCTCAGACTTTTCGATGAAGATCCTACAACTAGCACACCTAGAGTAGCTAGGAGACTTAACACTACTCATAGTTTATAGTTTGGCATATAGAACACTTCGTCCATGTGGTCGACACCCTTTCCGTGAACATAAAGTTCAAGATTTATCAGCGTTGAACATAGGCAATTTGAAAAACAAATAATATGGACGTATGAGGCAACATTTACGCGATCAGGAATATTTAATTCACGTAACTCGCATCAGTGGAATCACGAAAATCCGTTTATAACTCATTCAGTTAATGTTTGGTTAGGACTAATAGGAAACTGCTTACGTAATTCAAAATACATTAAGAGCGGATAGTTTTCCAAGTATCTGTCGAATCAAGGTTACTAGATCGTTTTAATTCAACCTTCCTGTATAAATTCGCACCAGTTGTGGTACATCATATATGTAAGTGACTAATCGCCATACATTCATAGTAACATACCGGATTTTAAACTTCCAAGGAAGAATATTTCAAAAACAATTAAAAGTGTAAAAAAACACAGCTTCATTTCGAGGAGTAAGTACTTGGATCCGTATGACGTGTTGGTCTCATCCAGTCTTCTACGCTTCAATGCTCTCTACTTAAAACTATAGTATAGTGCGTTTCACCAGTATTTAGACCTCTGCAATATGGCTGCCATTTAAATTTGTAACCAAATAAGCGCGGGAGCATTCATTGGCGTAGTATCTTTTTTCATATAAAAATAAAAAAAGTGAAAAATTTATTTGAATTAATTTAGTATTAATAAATTTGCCCGCGTAATTGCTCATCTAGTATTAATTACCTATTTTAATAAAAATTTAAAAAAAAACGACAAAGTACATAGTAAATTACTTTTCTTTTGATAAGTATTGCTCAATTAAAAATCATAGGATTATAAACATTTAAAAGAAATTATACATAAATGAATTAGTCTCATCTGTATCTATCCACTCATTAATAAAATATTGTATAATCTTACCGAAGTTGCACTATAATCGTTCAAATTTTGAATAAAGTTCTCGTCTTCAGTTAAAACGAAACTTTCTTCCATTTTAATATAAAAACTAAACAATCACTACAACCGTTACAAATTGTTGTGTACAGTATAATGAGAAAATAGAAAATTAATGTTATACGTTTATCAAACTGTTATATTAATCACACCAGTTGTGGTATACATCACGTATGTAAGTGAACAATACCCACACATTCATAGTAACATACCTGGCAAAATATTTCAAAAACAATGAAAAGTATAAAAAAATGCACAAAGATTCATTTCGAGGGGATAGTACTTGGATCTATATGACGTGCTGTCTCAGCGACTCCAATGCTTTCTACTTAAAACTACAGTTTGCGATTTTGTATTAAGTAAAGATTGATTTTTTTCATGTTGGCAGTTATTTTTATTCATCAAATGTGAATAAAGGTTACAGATTTTGATTTTAACAACCACATAGGAATTTAGGAATAATTTGTCATATATAAAAGACTCCCGTTGTATTCAAGGCAATAAGCCTGTTTTCAAATTCCGACCTGAAGTTCCCAGACGATTCTATGGTTATACGCCTACATTGTACATTCAAACCCTTCCCTGTATTCCTAATTTGTGTACAAATAACATTATTTTTTTTTATCCGAAGTTCAATTATATAATCGCCCAAACTTTCTTCTATTAGGCTTGTGTAAGGGCGCCATCGGGCTGACTGCAAAAATATGAAAAAAAATGGATTCAAACATAAGCGAATAAAAAGAAAGACTATACAGTTAAAATGCGTTATAAAATATGAGTTATGTACTTGTTCCACAAGCACGGGATATGTACATAAAACAATTGCGTTGTAAAAATTCAATCTGCTAGTCTGAAGGACAAAGCTTGCAGATCGGTAATTTGTATTATCTATTATACTCTGTGGCTGTCAGTGTGAAGCAGCGCGGGCTTACCCTTCTTAAAGGGTGCCACCTTTTTAGTTCCGTCTTGGACGGCAACATACCCTTAAATGACCTTGGTCCCAATCAATTTATTTAGTTGGTTACAGTGACAGTCTGTTTTGTAATCAATATTATTGCCAACATTTGTTTATATTTGAATAGCATATCTGTTTGCAAAGATTATTTGCAATTGAGAATCAATATTTGCATGTATAGGTATGTCGATTTCTGTTGGCATTCCTTAAGACGAGAGACAAACAGATTGAAATTGAGAATAGTAGTGAAAATCTATAAACAAATGCATCATAAATTATAACCAGCCACAATTTATCAATCATATTTATTACGCTGTGGGTAACGTTGACACGTAATAGCAAAATACGGAGTGATTAATAGCATAAATAATTTAGGGAACTCATGTTATTAAGTACACATTACGGTAACTCAATTATTCAAAACCTCGTTATTTTTTGTTTAACTACTCAATTCGTGTATTATAATCTGTTCAAATTTGTGAAAGAATCTATCAATATTTACATTTTGTATAAGATTATAACAAGTGAATAGTAATTTACCCTAAACAAAGACTTATTTGTGTACAGTGTCTTATATAGTACGTCTCAGAATATCAGAGAGTAATAAATCATGTTGAAAACGACAGGTTAGTGGCGTACTTATAAAAGCATTACCATAAGGTCTGTAAAATATAAAAATCTACAATTTTTAATATACTGAAATCCAAGCCGCACGTCTATGAGTTTGATCGTCAGGCTTAAATCGAATTTTGAAGGGTCGTCTTTTGTTTGCAGTTTACCTGAACCGTCTTTATTTAACACAATATTTTGCAGGAGGCACATATACAGCATCTTCGTTTAAAGTAGCCGGATTTGCTACTGATTTCTGTTTGCCGCTTCCATTAATAAACGACACTATTTCACTAATTATGTTTTATTACTCTCTGATATTCTGGTACGTACTTTAGCTAAATATAGCTCTATTTTACATACTATTCTTTTAATACATCATTTTCAAAGTCCGAAAGTTAACCTTTTATACGTGACAAATTTTATAATCATTTTTCAATCAATTCCGTAAATAATCAAAATATCCTTAAACGTTTGAGTTATTATTCTTTAAACATGAACTTTGGTTATTTTCACTTATTCATATGAATTACCAAATAAAATAATTGTTTAAGTTAACTCAAAAAAAAAACAGGCATCTAGTAGAACAAGCTTTTGTGCCACCTCTCCCGATTTATTGATCCAATTTCCTTTGATGTAGGTATTGCATGACTACCCCGATAATGTGGAGAGGCCCCATCCTGTTGAAACCAAACCACCAATCTCGTTTCGAAATTTAAATTCTATAGGAAAATGGAAAATAGAAAAATTAATGTACTTTTGAAAAAAACTGATATACAGGATCGTCACCCAATGACGATTTTCAGTAGCACAATCATGCATGATGCAAAATAAAAAAATTATATTATGGAAACTTGGGTTTTAGTGAATATGTTCATTAATTGTATTGCAAATCTAAGTCAGTTTTTAATAGGTTTTGATATAACGTAGTATGGTTAAGGATGTGAATGGTAGAGATGTTATTTTATAATTTTTTGAAATGAATCTTTGGCGATATTTCTATAGAAGAATCTGAGTGGGCTTAAATGATAAGACACATGATTTAATTTTCCTTGTTCGTTGTTGTTTTGTTGATTACCTGCATTCTTGAGAAAAATGATAAAATACTAACTCTAACCAAATTTCTACTTAATGGGCCCAATTGTTCCCAAATAAACGCAAGAAAACGAACAAAATTGGGTTGGAGTTTATGGGGGCTCTAGGAATGGTTCGATGTTTACACATTGTGTTACACTCAGGAGAACGGGCTCAAAAAATTTTGCTGCTGTTTTAAAGTCAGTGGGTTTTGAAACGTAAAAAAAAGTGGGGAAAATGTCAAACCTATCGCAATACCATTTTACGCTCAATTTTACCACTTTCATATATTATATATGAAACATGATAATGGTATAAGGGTGGAAAAGGGGGGCTGAAGAATACGAAATTTGCTTAGTATTTGCGCCTAATTTGTGAAAAGAATTAGGAAATTTGGTTGTAACTAATTTTTTCATTTAGCAAAACGTACACATTTTTATGGGTATCGATCGCAAAAGGAGATCAATAAATAATAATTTTACATAAAGCCGTACATCCGTTCACACCTAATGGTGTCAATGTCATTAACAATGTTTTAATCTCTTCATTCAAAGATTAATGTAGAAATAATTATACTTTAATTAACTTATTACTTCTAAGAATTATAATTTATATTTAAACATTTTGTAATTTTAATACGTACAGTGCGTAACAAATGTGTGGAACCGGCCTTGTTATTTCAAAACTATTCAAGCTAAATCGATAAAATTTAATATGCATGCTGTTTACAAAGACTTCTATTATTTCCACAGTTTTGTTATTTTTTTATCTGACAAGGTCGGGAGATGCACAGCCAACTTGATTTTTTTTTAAATAGAAAGGGTTTGAAAGCTAAGCAAGTAAATTCCGCGACATGCCACTTGCCATAGTTATCTCTAAAGATAACTTGGCTATTGTAAATTAAAGATTAGCAGTAGGTGTTAACTGATTAACTGAAGATCCAGTTAGCATGGGGAACAATGAATTGTTTTATGGTGTTTAATGTAACATCAGATTTTTAAGTTTATGAAGTTCATATAGTACAAAGTTAATCATTTATAAGCGATGCTCAAACTGTTTCCCATTCACCTCTTGGCAGTGATAAATTCGATTAGAAAATCCTTCAGCTGAATTCAAAATGATTGGATTGCGGTCAGGATACGTCGCATTAAACAAATCGCGTACTTCTGCGCGACTGCATCTTCTATCACCATACCCTATCATCATTAAGATTTCTATACGTTCTTTTTCGATAAGATGCTCCATAATTTAGCACTTCAGACACAGTTTTAAGCTTTTGACGTTCGTTAAACAACATAAACTAACCATTGTTTTGAGCACTCACTAAATCTTTAGTTATCCAGTTAATACCTACTCCCAATCTTTAATTTACAATAACGAAGTTATCTTTAGAGATAACTATGGCAAGCGGCATGTCGCTGAATTCTACTTGAAAATACCTTTCAAACGGTATGCAATTTGACCCCCCTTCCTATTAAAAAAAAAAATCAAGTTCGCTGTGCAGCTCCCGACCTTGTCAGTTAAAAAATAACAAAACTGTAGAAATAATAGAAGGCTTTGTAACTAGCATGCATGTTACATTTTATCGATTTAGCTTGAATAGTTTTGAAATAACAAAGCCGGTTCCATACATTTGGTACGCACTGTATGTATTAATATTGTGTTATTTTTCTGATTAAACAAACTCAAGTGCACATGATTAATCATCTCAACCTGCTTATTGGTCACTGTAAGTACTTGACGTTTATATAATTGTGCCAAAGGGTGCAACCCAGATGTGAAGTCTTTGCCTTCATTCTTTCATTTAATAAATTATCGATATATGAGCGATTGGACCAGCGTCTTCATTTGTGAAAACAGCGAATGCATCTAATTATTTGCCAGTAGTAGAAGGCAGGCACTTGACGCCATCTTGGATTTTGTGACGTCACAAGCCTCCGAGCTGTGGAGCACCTCACCTTTTACTTTTTTACATGCCCACGTGGGGATCGTATTTTTTCACCCTATGGTTTCTTGTCGGAGGCCATTTTCAACCCTGGATGGAATTTTCACCCTAATTAGAGCCATTTTGGTTGTGTTAAGAACTTTTTGTCATTTCACACCTATGGCTTCTTTTCGGTGGTCGTTTTTAACCCCTTGATGGATGGCTTTTCACCCTAATTACGGTCTCTTTGGCAGTTTAGCATCTGGAAGGTAGGCAAATGCGTGCGCATACAATGTTCAAATAAGGGGCCCTAATGCTAACTTGTAAGACACGTGTAGATCTTCAAAACTAGTTCTCGGGCCTTCGCCCTTGTCGCGGCTCCCTTGGTGCAATTGTATGTGGGTTCTAACCTAATCTTACAGGTGTAGGCCTTCGTCCCACCGCCATAAAAATTTGTATTCGAATAAGGTTACCCTAACTTTGTAAGGCAGGACTTGTGTCCTGGTCCCCTTTGAGTTCAAAATTGATTTTTAGCGCCACCTAGTGGCGTATAGACTAATAAACATTTTCTGTAATAGAAGTTGATCATGCACGTCTCTCCTCTCTCGTTTACCCGTTTCTCTCTCTCTCTCTCTCTCACTCTCACTCTCACTCTCACTCTCACACTCACAGTCACACTCACACTCACACTCACTCTCACTCTCTCTCTCTCTCTCTCTCTCTCTCTCTCTCTCCTCCTCCTCTCCCTTTCGGCTCTTTCTCACACACAAACAAATCAATTCATTAATTAATCAATCAATCTCGATCAAATCACTCAGATCAATCTCAATCAATCAACCAAAATCAATAAACCATGTCTTACAGTTTGCGAAAACCAGCTTACAGTTCAAAACTGAATACATTAAAGTCTAAATTAAATATTACGTGAAATAATAAATAATTTCTATAATTTAATTTGATTTGTATGTTTGAGAAGGAGACGAGGGAGAGACGAACACGATCAACCTCTATTACAGAAAACACTCATTAGCCTTTACACCACTATATTGCACCACAAAGAACCCGAATGAGTCCTAGAAATATACCGCTAGGTGGCGCCGCCTCTAAACATTCGCTAGTTATATATACCACTAGATGGTGCCACAAACAAAACCCTGATTAGTCCTAGAAATATAACGTTAGATAGTGCCACCTTTATTACAGAAAATATTCATTAGGCCATACACAACAAGATGAGACAAATTCTAATTTCCCAACAAGCGCCACGACAAGAGGGCGCAGGTCTTAACCCAGTTTCTTATGTTATGTAGTATAAGCTAACAATAGGTCCGTTATTAGAATACAAGTTCAAATTTTTCGCAATAAGTAATCTGAATGTAAACACTTAAATACAAATCCAAATTCAAATTTCCCGCCAACGGGCCAGGGGCTAAGACCCGAAAGTAAGTAAGTTGCGAAGCCCTATGTCTGTCTTATAAGTTAGCATTAGGCCTCCTTAATATTATAATACAAGTTCAGATTTCCCCTCATAGATGGCGTCACAAACAAATTCAAGTTTTTGGTCGAGGGCCCAGGGCCTGAAAGTACGTTGCTAAGCCCTACATCTGTCTTACAAGTTAGCATTATACCACTTATTATAATACAGATTCGTTTCCAGTCATAACCTGCAGAAGCGTAAATACAAATTCAAATTTTCCGCATTGGGGCTTCGACAAGGGACAAAGTCCCAAGAGCAAGTTGCGCAGCCCTACACCTGTCTTACAAGATCTTATAATATAAATTCAAATTTTCCGGCAGCAGTACCACGACATACACGAAGGCCTACGAGCAAGTTGCGATCTCGACAAGGGGCAAAGACCCGAGAACAAGTTGCGACATCCTACACCTGTCTTACAATCTCGGTTATGATCGGGGAGGGTTGGAGTGGGATCGCCAAACAGCCTTCGCCGAAAGCCTCGCGTCGCGAAGTTTTACCTATATGATACATGTTAACTTAAAAAAAATTCCAAGGTCAACCGCTTCTATAAAATATCAATAACCTTGATACATGTTAACTTAAAAATTCCGAGGCCGACCACTTCTATAAAATATTAATAACCTTGATACATGTTAACTTAAAAAAAGTTCCAAGGCTTCTATAAAATAAAAATAACCTTGGCACATGTTAACAGGTTAAGTTAATTAAATAAAATCTTTTATTATAAAATACTTTTTATTATCTTTACATGTCTTTGTTCTTTATTAGAATACAATTTTTATGACAGAGGATAATTATGCAACCTATTTATAATGAATCCTATTACAAAAATCACATTGTAAAACTAGAAAATGTTAATCGATTGCTTACTTAATTAGGTACTCGTTTATTTAAAGCAATTTGTATGTACATATACAATATAAAAACACAGTTTGAAGACTGTTACAAAAAAGAAAATATCACCTAGGTGATATTTTGTTTGTACACAATATAAAAACTGATGAAGTCTGGCTTTTACACGATCAAAGTGAACATAATTTTTTTAAAGTATGTTGTCGTCGTTTTGTTTTATTTTGAATGTAATTTATAAGTACAATATAAATGCTAAATACGAGCTGCAGTAATCAGGTTTTGTAGCCAGTTTATATCCAACCATTCATAAGTAGAAAACATGTTTAGGAAGCCGCGACAGGGGCAAAGACCCGAGAACAAGTGTCTTCTAAGTTAGCATTAGGGCCCCTCATTAGAACATTGTATGCGCACGAATTTGCCTACCTTCCAGGTACTAAACTCCAAAGAGGCCGTAATTAGGGTGAAAATTCCATCAAGGGGTCAAAAATGAAGAAGCCATAGGTGTGAACTGACAAAAAGTTCTTAACACAACCAAAATGGCTCTAATTAGGGTGAAAATTCCATCAAGGGTTGAAAATGGCCTCCGAAAAGAAGCCATAAAGAAGGTTCTTAATACGACCAAATTAGGGCGAAAATCAAGCGTTGAAAATGCCCTCCGAAAAGAAACCATAGGGTGAAAAAATACGATCCCCACGTGGGCATGTAAAAAAGTGAAAGGTGAGGTGCCCCACAGCTCGGAGACTTGTGACGTCACCAAATCCAAGATGGCGTCAAGTGCCTGCCTACTACTGCCAGTGCTACAACGGCCATGTCGATTCGGGCTGTATCATCTTGTTTTTCAACTTTAGCCGTGATGTACAGGATAGTGTAAACGTTTCCATTCCCGTATACTACAAATTTTATTGATGAATAATCGCTTAGAGCCGATAAGGGACTTTAAAATATTCATTCACCTGTCTTAATACTCTGCCCTAATGGTAAGGCACACGATTGTGCATGTAGAAACGCTTTTATTTTAAAAATATGTCATAATCTTCTTTAGCTGCTGCGAGTTTTTTAGTACTCAGAAATTGATTATTATTGGGCTTCTTTTATAGCCCGGGCTTTCCATGAATCTATCGATTTTACATTTAAGATTCCGGCCTACTTTGTAGACTTAAATTATACTTATAAATATACCTCTCAATCAGCTTCTGATCCTAGAACTCTGTTGATACAGTCTGGTTCATACAATATTGTTGATAAGGACAAACTGTTATTGCACTTCTTTAAAGTGTATTTTAAACAAGACATTCTCAACTCGAATGGCACGTCAACGTGTGTGTTCGTCTTTATATTAATCTCGATATTTTCAAACTCTTACGTCATGAACGAATGATTGTTAGATTTACTTTTAAGCAACATACATTGGGTTTTTAATCATGAGCATATCTGATTTGCAATTGAGGATTCATATGCATTTTTCATAATCCCGTACTTACATGTATCCAGGACCAGATTTCCAGTTAGTACCGATACTCAAGTCTTATAATTTTAGGAAATGTGATGTTCTTGGTTTATACTCTGCCCTTTTAGAGGTTGATTGGACCTTTCTCTACACTTGTTCTGACGTTAACTGTGCATGTACTAACTTTTACGCTCTACTATACATTATAAAGGTGATGGATTTGTTCCTTTTCATAGTAACAGTAAAGACAATATCCAAAATGGTTTACAAATCTGATAATTAACCATACTCGCTTAAAAGCTAGATGAATTCAAACGATTACGGAAATTAATCAAAATAGAAATTCGCGAAGCTTATAAGAAATACTTAATTAGTACAGAAAGCCTATTAATTGAAGATCCTAAACAATTTTGGTCGTTTATTAGATCGATCAGAGGTGACACAAGGATATCCGGTTCAATGCAGCACGAGGGGTGCAATATTGCAACTCCTAACGAAATAGTGAATGATTACCCACACTTCCGAATTTAACAATTTTCCATGAATTCATTTACAAATCGTCACTATTGATATGATCAAAAAGGTCATATCGAGGTTAGAATATAAACAAACATCAAAGCCATTATCTATAATTTTTAATTTGGCACTGAACTCCCAAGCTACCCAGGTATATGGAAAATTGCCAGAATCTGACCAATGCTAAAATCAGGTGATTTATCATAATATATCAAACTATAGACATGTAAGCATTCTTTCATCTTTCTCTTAGGTGTTTCAAATAATTGCATTCAAGTTCATTTATGAAACAATTAAAAAGCATTTTTCTGACATTCAGCATGGTTTCATGCAATGCAGGTCAACATTAACCGATCTCACATATTTTTTTGAATTTCTGTAAGTCGTTTGATGCTAGTGATTATAATCTACTGATTAATAAACTAAACAATTTCGGTTTTAGTGAACCTCTAACTCGATTATTTTCTATTAAACCGCTCGCAGTATGTTTACTGTAACAGCTACACATCGGACGACTTCACTGCGACGTCAGGGGTACCTCAGGGGTTCAACCTAGGCCCCCTTCTATATTCGTTATATTTATTAATGATATTACTATTGCAATTTTATGTAAGTGCTTTTTATTTGCGGCTGACATGAAAATCTTTGCTCAAATCTGCTCCTTAGATGATTGTTTGAATTTACAACAACTAAACTGTATTGATAATTGGTAAATATCAACAAATGTAAATTTTTTTCTTTTTCTCGAAAACGAAATATAGTTTCTCACGTCTACTCCATTAATGATTTTCCTTTGCATCGTGTTATGACCAAAAAAGATTTAGGTACTGTATTTGATCAGTGTTTGATTTTCTCGGATTCACTCCATTAATGATTTTCCTTTGCATCGTGTTATGACCAAAAAAGATTTAGGTACTGTATTTGATCAGTGTTTGATTTTCTCGGATTCGCTCCATATGTCCGTCATCTTGTAAAGCAGTAGGTTTTCGTATTCGTAACAGTAAATCTTTCGAAAATATTAACACAATGTTTTTATTATACTTCACCCTGGTGAGACCTAAGTTGGAATACTGTGATCTTATCCGGTACCCAATTTACAACAATCACTTAAATTCTATTGAACGCATTCAAAGAAAACTTCGCAATACATATATTTAATATGCATATTTCCATCTAGAATATACCCAAACAGAGGATGTTCCAATGAACAACTACTTTCTCGGTTCAATTTTGTCGTCCTTAGAAGCAAGGCGCATTTGTAACACTTCAATTTTACATAAACTTTTAAATACTCTTATAGTCTACCCATCGATCTTATCTCTTGATTATCATACTACTTCTCGTTCTTCAAGATTTCCTATAATTTTTTCCATCTCTACTCCGAAAACTAATTTATTCATCAGCAGTATTCATTATGTCTAACAATTTTAATACTTATTGTAATTATCTGGTCGTTAATGTATCCCCTTTTTTATATCTGCATAAATAATGATTTTAATTTTTTTCTTTTAGTTAACAGTATGTAATGAATTTATTATTATCTTGTTTGTATTCATATTTTTTTCTCACGCAACTTTTGTTTTTAATAAATAAACTTTTTTTTGTATTTGTAGGTCGAGATCTAGACACGAACGGAAATGTCATGCTTCAACTACTAATGGTTATTAGCACTCCCCGTCACTAGAATTTTGACCTGCTAAACGAATTCCACCTTTAGTAAGGGATCTGTAACGTGTCAATCATCGTATTGGGACCTACAATTTTACTTCCTAGGAGTGCTTTGGTTTTTTCCGTTTTAGAAAAACGACTACCTCGGCCAGGTTTGAACCCGCGCCGCTCAGGTGAAGGGCAAGGCACTATAACCATTCTACCACCGCGGTAGCAAATAAACATTATCCTATACATTAAAATAATCGGGTCATTTAGTTCACGCAGATTGCGAGACAACCTTGACGGATTTCGATTATTATTATTTTTTTGATATGAAGATAATTTTGCGTAGAAAGAAATAACGGAAGCAGAATTTTATTTTAAGGTTTTAGTTTTTTTGAAAAAGTCTAGCAGCCGACGCTAATATTGTTGTCTATTTACATATATACGTTTGTATTTAATTTATTAAGCGTTTTATTACCATCATTAAATTTAATTTTAATCTCACAATTTTGTGGAGGAAAGGTTAGTTATTATTATTATAATAATAATATTATTATTATTATTATTATTATTATTATGACTGGCATGTAGTATAGTGCTGAAAAAAACCACATATGTTTATGATACCCCTAAATATATTTTTTCGATGTATTGATTATCATCCCCATAAATGGCGGTAAAACAGCCCTGACGTGCTCGCCGACTTTATATTTTAAGATGATGAGCTGCTTTTGTAAGCGCTTAGAAGTTTTTCAAGTACTTGCCAGATCTTATAATGGGCCTCACATTTGGGCACCATTTTGTAATGGTTCTCTTTGTTGGTGGCTATTTTGTGACGGGCGTATTACCTGCGAGTATTACCTTGCTTGCATACACCTGGCTACAAATAGTAATATTTGGGACCTATTTCAATCTTTTACCATTTTCAAAATCATTGAATAAAAATTTTATATTGTTTTTATGAAAATGTGAAACGATTCAACGTTAACTAAGTGATTTTAATTTACAAAGATAACGTTCATTAGCTAAACTTTACTTTTATTGTTATCACGTTTCTGTTCGTGTAAATGAACTTTAATAATTACTCAACAAATTCCTTTTTCCTTTTATCGGTACGCTCCAGCTAGCTTAACAATGGGTTAAATGGTTATCGTTATCATTCATCAAAATTATCCTCAATCTGTGGTTATTAATTACCTGTACTTTGCAATTAATTGAACTTGCTTTCTTCAGTATTTACACACGTAGTGTTTGTATAAGCTTTTAAGATTTGTAACAGTCATTAATAAAGTGATTTCGATTCATTTTATTATTATAATATTTAATTAAGTCAAATTCTATATACCGACTCTTTTGTTTACAGCATTCTATAAAAATGATTCTAATTCTATGTTAGTATTTTTCTTAATATTAACATACAAAAACAATTCTTTACAAATTAATTTTCGTTTATTTATACTATCAAAAGGTTCTTACTCGTTATCACTTTGTTCAAACTGGTGACGTAATGCTTGCGTTCCTTGGACCGGTGAGGAGGCCTCAACTAGGTTGACTTCTCCTCCGATGATGGCATCTTCCGGCAAACTTGGAACCGCTTCCTTTGTTCTCCTTATCTCTTTGTTATAGAGGACGCTTCTAACTTTCTTTCCACAATTTAATGATTTTTAACTGCTTGATATATTTACACTGTCCAATTTTTACTTAATTGTTCAGTTGGACTACAAATAGCTTGCGCAACAAACCGCGAATGCTCCTTTTTTATACATCAATAAATTCGAGTTATTGTCCTTTATACTTTGATTTACCAATTTGGATCGATTACTGTCTATTATATTTTTTGTTAAGTTTTTAGACACAACTGCGGCTCTGATACATATACAACGCGTTATCTTCACTTATTACGTCACTTTTAATACGTATTTTTAATTATTTAATTATTTAATTTAGCTTTTCCTCACATTAATACGGAAAATATCATTTATATTCTCTTTACACAGTACTAACTGACTTTCGTTATAATTACACAATATTAATTTCAGCATAAATCAAGCTAAAAGCAATCGCCGTTCAACCAACTCTGATCGCTTACTAGAGGCCACTCTTTCTGATCGCTTTCTTCATGCGACTGACTAACAAATACATATCATTATAACAGCGTTTCTACTTGGTTCCTTTTACAAAACAGTCATACCCGCAAATTACCACGTATATTTAAAAGCTTTCCAATTTACTATTCAAATACTCATCGAAACAAGCTCAAGCTTTTTATCTTAATATTAATTATGTTCAAATACCAATAACCACTAACGTCATATAACGGCGCGAAATTCGAATTTCTAATTACTCCATTACAATCTTAGTTTTTAACGTTTGATTAATTCTGTGAAGTACAGAATCTTTTACGTCGGGATTGCTTATTACTTAGAAAATTTATATTTGTAACTTGAAAAAATGCTACGACAAAATATAATTTAGCGCGACCTGACCGATCTACAACCATTACAAGAAAGGGAAGCTTGAACTGACCTTCCATCTTAAGGCTCGAAATGCTACTAAAGCCCGTACTTTCTTGTTAAAAAAGTAAGTATGATACTTTTTTTATTTACAAATCTAAAAAAATGGTTTTTTTGGTAATTCAAATTTTCCAATACATATAAAGTGCTGTGACAATTCTTGTTATACGTATAAATTGCTGTATATTTAACATCGCGCAGAATAACGTTTTCACAATCACGGTTTAATCGAATCAAACGGAATTCACTATACAGTATTTGAAAACATTTCTTAAATCACACTACTCCAACGTATCCAATCTGTAACTTATGTGTCGCATAAGTTAAATAAGTATTTATAGTACACAAATATATGTAGTGGCGTAATGTAACTGATTTTAAGAGTCTCTCTAAACCTTGAATTACGTTCCAGATGAAGTAAGCAGTGAAATTGCGCACAGTTTTTATGAAAATGTAATGGTAGTTGTTTTATAGAAAAAAATCATTTTGTCACGTTATTTATAAAAATAAATATAGACTATGCTATATTTTTGAAAAGCTCTTGGCAAGGGGAAAAAGATTTTAAAAAAATATATAGGGTGTTCCATAAAAAAAAGTAGGTTATGTCAATATCTCAAAAACTGTGACCTCTAAAGAAAATCTGAGTACACCACTGGATTCTACGTAAAAAAAACCTACAAATATCAGTTTTTACTTTTTTAATATGTCTGACAATAACAGAGTTACAGGGGATGACTGAAAATGCAATTTTTTCAAAATCACCATGTAGCACACAAACTAAGATGGCTGTAGCAAATTTGATTAGTGCATCTTTTGTTTCATTAAAAAATAGCACGGTGTCGCGAAAACCGCAAGATTCTAACCTAAAAAATAAGCGAGATACCCCGTAACACATACGAAAATGGGACAACCTGTACAGTGTAATGTAGTTCAAAGTTCAACGAAATTATAGATGTTTAATATTTTAATTTAGCACATAGTTTAAATAGATTTAATATTGTTCCAATTTAAATGAAGAGCAATTTACATAAAGCAGTACGTGTATTCAGTCTACCTATTGTAGAATTATCAATATGTTATGTAAAAATTAGAATATTTATATTACATTGGAATTAAAACATTTAAATTAAAAAAAATTATTTACTATCAATGTCACTCTCAGAAGTGGAATAGTTAACAGATATAATTAATGGTTGCATAACCTCAAAATATTTTTCAATTTCGCACCAGTCTAACATAGACACTTCGGCATGTTTAATGTATTTCTGCCAGCATGTCCCATCAATTCGTTGCAAGGATTCCGTATATATTTCTTTTACATGGTCATCGTTAAATTTTTGAAGTATGTCTTCCTATATTTTTGTTGTAGTGTTCTTTGCAGTTTGCCCACACCAGTTCAGTTGGATTAAATTTACAGTGATATGGTTGTAACCATAATACTCTGTGCTATTTCATGTATTTCGTACACCTTTGGTATTGCATTATCTGCAACTAATTGCAGTAATTCTTTTTTAAACATGTTAGGTTTATAAGCTTTGTTGTGCTTTAATAGAAAATTACACATTCCTTCCTTCTTAGATGAATTATTTGGAATTTTTTCTAGAAGTTTGGAATGATAACTAGCATTGTCCATTGCAACTAAAGATGTTTCTTTTAAGTTTGCAATTAAATTATTTTCAAACCATTTTGTAAACAACTCCGCACACATATTTCCATGATAGTCTGCATTTTGTGACTGTAGAAAACAGAAATGAAGCATCGGAAATAAATCCATCTTCATTACCTGCATGTACAATTGTATAATTTTTCTTCTTTATTTTTTTCTATTTCTCTTAAGAATCGTACACGATTGGCAACAATATGTGATTGTTGATGAAAAGCCAATGGAATGTAAGAGACGTTCTAAACTTGATCTACTGAAATCGAAAACTTGACTATTGCCTAATTATTTTTGTAATGATGCCAGCGTAACATGTATACCTACAAAAACAGGTACAGAACTAGACTTGCATGTTTGTATTTATATTTTGAATGCATTTCATAATTTTTTTTCTTTACAGCATCCTTCACATAGTCACCAACTTTGGTGGACTTAGATTTCGTACGTTTTCTCCCCTTAGCTGGTTTATTTTCTTTTTGGGCTTTAACCCTTTTTTTATAGCACTAACTGTATTTATACTAACCTCACATGCTTCAGACGTGCGCTAACAATAGTCCTTCCAAGTATCATATTTTACACAATAATGTACTACATACCTGCATAACAGGTTCAAATGGAACGAGTGGCCCTTGATTGTCAAAATAATTAAGCACGAGCTGCGCTTGAGATTTAAGGTGCATATCTAAAATTTTGTAAATTTGTTACGTGCAAACTTCAACTTTGTACCCAAAACTTACCATAACAGATGAGATACCTTTATAGGACTGCCGGTAGCTCGGTCACGGTAGAGGTGGAGGGGTTCTACAGTGATGCAGATGGTATCTGTAAGCTTAAAGAGAAGAGAGGGCGCCAGCTAGAACAATAAATCAGCCAGCCCTAGATAAATAGATCATTTGCCACTTTTCTAGCCAAGCAACGAATATATTAAAGGTTCTGACCGCTAGGAAAAGTAGAAAGTCCCAAAAACAGAAGCAGTATATTAATTACAAATAATGCCGTATATAGTTTGCATTTGTATGTACACATACATCTAATTTAATTTATATTCCCCATAACGTAAAAGAGAGATAATTCCCTAAATAAATAATTAATTCAATTGTGTTACTCAAATCGTTAACCACAGAGATAATACATAGAATATTTGTGCTCTTAAGTACACAATATATCAAGCCACCCAAAGAGTCTAATACTAGAATTTAGATAATGAAATCATGTTAAATTTAAATCCAAAAATGGTAAAGTAATATACAGAATTTCAAGGCTAAATTATTCTAAAATATAGATTTATAATCTTTAATAAAATACAGTAAACAGGTAATTTAAGCATTCCCCAAGTTGTAAAGGCACATTGAATAAAAGATTATAGTAATAATACAATTGCTATGAATAACTTGCAGTAAACAAATATAACAAAAATGATCAGGTGGTTTATAAAATCTTTAACTAGAATCTGTTGATCTGAATGCATCCAGTTACAGAGTTTCTTACAAAACAGTGTTTAAATACATAGATTACCAATAGGCATGGTAATTTTTATACTCAAAAATGTACCCAAAGCAATTTCATGTAAAAGCGCAAAAATTTGTGCAATAACGCTTAAAGTTTTATCACAAACATGTACATCGGTCTGTACAACTTATAGGAATGGTCACAGATTAATCAAAGCATTAAGGTATCCAAAGACACCGAATATGAATGGTTTATAACTTATCTTTCATATCCCAGCCTGTCGGAAAGTTATAATTTCAAATATTTCACAGGTGTTCCACCCTTGGAAGTCGGATCTCTTGCTGATTATGTAATAAGTAACACACTTCATCATCCAAATGCCGGTATGTACAACTATGTACGAATTATATACAAATGTATTACAGCGTACCTATATCCATATTTACATAGCATACAACAAGTATATTTAGATGGTGTACGAAAAGTATATTATATGGCGCACAAAAAGTACCTCTAAAATTAAATACATACAGCCCAATGAAAGCATGAATATCAATCTTACCTTCAATGAGGTAGAGAATCAGAAGAGTATTAATTGTAACGTTCAGAAATGGATTCAGTCAAGTACGAGTATGAGAACAGCTGATGACTGTCTCGAACAGCTAAATAGTAATTGCTTTCCCCTAAAATAAAAATAAAGCTAGCAACCGTTAAAGTAGATTGTTACATTCTTACCAGCGAATCTAAAGTGTAAAAACAACTTCGTGGTTACAGAGAAATTTGTGAGGTTTAGTCTAACCTTTTTAGCTAATTGCTTTAATGATCTTCTTAATGGATTTAGTTCTTAAATCGAACCAGATAGATTGTCTGCTTTTAGTATTTCCTATATATATATATATATATATATATATATATATATATATATATATATATATATCCGATATAAATCGTTTGTACCCATTAATTATAGCGATTCGGCACAAAATGTAGAAAAATGTTATAAAACCGATAACCATCGATGGGCTAAATAAAGTCCAGCAATTTACATTTTTCCTTCAGGAAACAACAAAATGGCTTTTCTTTCGTCAACCAACAGACAGGAAGTGAAAGTAAGTCAAATATCAGAATGTCAAACCGATATAAACCAGTGACCACCAACACATGAAGTTGAAATATAACTTATAAGTGACCATCAAAAAGTTTACCCAACCACTACAGATATGTTTTTAATTCTGAAGCGTAATATATTCAAGAAACTACAGAGATAAGCTTAGAGAAATGTCATTATTTTTAGAAAAATAGAAAGTTCAAAGAACTACGAGTAATCCATTAATTTTAATAGATCGCAAAAATTTACTTAATCGTACAGCAAAAGTAACGAATGTAACAAATTTTATATAAATTATATAAAAAATGTTCACAAATTGTCGACAATTCACTGTATTAGTTGTAGATAGTTCTAAAAAGTAAAGCATAAGCGCATAAACAATAATTTCAAAAAATGATAGGAGTAACATTATGCTTCTTAATCACGACACGTCTTAGTACGCTAATATGAATTGTACCGCAGATTTATGTTTTACATGGCCATCCTTCTCTAATACATGTAGTTGAGAGAAAGAGGTAAAAATATGTAATTTCATTATAGAGTTTTACATCGATGAGTCTTAGTCAACTTTATTTGAATCAAACTGTAAGTGACATACATTCAGAGCTATTGTTGCGTGGTTTATAGTATTTATAAGTTTGTAAGTATTTCTGACGGAATGTAAACCATTAGAAGGAAATGAATATTTAATTAGAATCTGAGTTTAATTGAAAAAACCTTTGAGATGTATTCATGTGGGTTTTTATAGCTATTTATATATCAATGGAGTTATGGGTATGTTAATTACGGAGAGCAACGGATTGCAATCCCGAGGGACGTTAATCCCGAGGGATTGTTAAATTGGCCGAGGTTATTAACATACATAACTCCCGTAATAGATAAATAATTTTATTTCATACTAATACATTAAAAATGAAATATGCAAATGAAATGCTTTGGTTATTAAAATTAAATGAACGTTGTTTTCAAAATTAAGTATGTATGGATATAAAAACTGACAAGTTTACAAATATTTGTCAAAATACATTAGAATGATTAAAAGGCAGTTATATATCTTTAACTGCTAGATACCAGTTCATAACTTCCCAAGGGAGTTATGAACGTGTTTATGGTTACGGTAACTAAGGGTTTATTTGCTTATAACGTATTAGTATGAAATAAATACCTTTAATAAACGTTAGTTTCATTTACGATTTATTGTACGTGTACGAAACCTCGAAGCGTGTCATACAATACTTCAAAGATTCATTCTGTTGTTATTAGTGAGTAGAATGAGACACCATCCCCACCCCTCCTTTTTTACGTCACAAGCCCCGCCCCTTTCACTTTTTTATATGCCCACGTGGGGGACCGGATTTTCCACCCTTATTTTTACTCGCTTACGTGTAGG
Source organism: Vesta saturnalis (assembly GCA_036346205.1). Taxonomy (NCBI): domain Eukaryota; kingdom Metazoa; phylum Arthropoda; class Insecta; order Coleoptera; family Lampyridae; genus Vesta; species Vesta saturnalis. The sequence continues at coordinate 1,409,072 of JARFJB010002265.1, read as the reverse complement.
ACGTGTTTTTTCACCCTTATTTTTTATATACCTCGTGTGAGACCGGATTTTCCACCCTTATTTTTTACACGCTTACGTGTAGGGCGTGTTTTTTCACCCCTATTTTTTACATATCCACGTGTGAGACCGGATTTTCCACCCTTATTTTTACACATCCACGTGTGAGACCGTATTTTCCACCCTTATTTTTATATACCCTCGTGTAGGACGTGTATTTCCATCCCTATTTTTTACACATCCACGTGTGAGACCGTATTTTCAACCCTCTGTATCCCTAATTAAGATCTTTTTGTAGCTGCTAACGTGAGAGCTGTATTTTAGAGTTAGCGTTGAGCTGAGGGCTTAGGGTGGTGGCTGAACTGGGGTATGGCTTGGCTTAGGGCGGGGGCTGGAGCTTAGGGGTGGTCTAAGGATAAGTCTTAGAGTTTGGCCTTGGTGGTGGAGCTAGGGTTGGAGTCAGGTCTTGGTGGTGGAGCTAGGGTTTAGAACTGTATTTAGGGGTGGGGCTGTATGTAGAGGTGAGGATAAGTCTTAGGGTTATTTCTGATGGTATTAAGGTCCTTCTGGTTGTAACCCTGGGGGTTAGGCAGACACATACGCCTACAATAATTGCATAATTAATAAGATATTATTATTTAGTCTATTGCTTTAAAAGGGTTAAATGCTATTGGAGAAAACGTTTCTAATAAGGAGATGAGATAGCATCTGTGTTAAGGATTGATCTTGCGTGGGGGAAATTTGAATGACAGTAAAATTTAATTATAGAACACTTATTTTTATTATCATAATTAAAAACCCTCAGTGAGCTATAGAAAATTACTGCCATTCGGTGTAATGAAACAAAAAACATTTTTATTAAGTTAATTACATAACAGTCTTTTCTTAAACGATTATTAAAAAACATAGTTTTACCTGCATTGAAAATAATATCCATACGTCCGTTAAAAAATGTTGTACGCCTTAATATTTTTTAAAGAAACTTAATGCTTGTGTTTTATAACTGTAATTAAAAATCTGTAAATAAATAAAATGGTTAATACCACACTTACCATATCTGTACTTAAAGAACGTTTTCGAGGTACTGATTTATGCGTGATGGTCACCGCTTTTGTGTTATCTGTCAACTAAAAACTTTCTAGATTGTGTAAAACCAGCTATTGGTTTCCCCATAGTGTAAAATATACAAACAACCTCATTGTCTTTATCATACTTACAGCAACATGCATTTACCTTTCTCTTAAAATAAATCGGTTTGAAAAATATTCGTATACGGACACACAAAGTGTTTTATAAAACCATATTAAGTGTTTGGAATGTTTAAAATTCCATAACATTTTGTAGTAAGAAATCACTGTTCACGTTTACTTTTAACTAATTACCGTGTAATTATATAACTTTTGTTTAATTTAATAGTCTAAAACCAATATAAATGGTTAATATAATTTCTAAAAATATTATTAGAGTTGATACGCCGTTTTATTTCAAGTAATTGTTTTCAATATATATAAAATGTGTAAGTGGACCTGTATTATTTGTTGTAACCTTCTACTTACATAAATTCAACTTATACACGAATTAATAACGACCTCCACTAACTAGTTTATAACACAATCGCTATGTAGCGTATTTTTTATTTACACTCGTACTTCTATAAACTATTAACGCTCCATTTTAATAGGGTGATCAACTATCTGAAAAGGTTTACTGTTAAAGTATACGATGAAGATCGTTTAAAGCAAACCTTGTATTATTCTTATATACGAATGACATTTCAAAAAATACTAGTATAATTAACATGAAGGTTTATAAATCTACATCCAGAAGGAAACAGTTTTAAACACAAAGAATTTATCTGTAAGGGGCAGACAATGCTATTACATAAGACGTTTTACAAAAACGTGGTTATTCCACATTGAGTGGCGTGGTAGAGTGACGTAATCTATTTTATTTTGAAATTTCATAGAGAGCATCACCATCATCGAAATTTTGAGATACTACCATCTCATCGTCTTCACCTTGAACGATTATATTGTAACCTATAAAGCAAGCTTTATCAGACATTATTACATGGACACGAGGTTAGCTCTAAATTAAATGGTTTCAACGCTGCTCTGGGGATGCTGTACACACTTAAAACCTTTAAGTCTGCTCGCCGAAGTTGTACCGTATTCACTTTCTTCAATTTTTATCTGCACTCTGTTTCGAAGCTGTAATACGTTTTTCTAATACATAAACAGAATCTTCAATACTGTGATACGTGTAGCAGCAAAACACATTAGCTAGTTAGTTTCACCTTTATATTACTTTACATGCAAGCCTGATCTTATCATAAATAAATACATCTGTCAAAAAAAAAGCTGATTAAACATAACTCCACGGCCAGGTATAGCAAGCAACGCTTCCAATTATAGCTCTTAGTCAACACAATAGGGCCTACAACTACATACAATCGACTAGCACTGCTTTAGCACGAGGATCAAACGAAAAAACACGCACGCACACAAGCTCGCACGTACGCTCTCACGTACGCACGCACGTGCGAACGCTCGTACATACGCCCGCACGCTCGCACGTACGCACGAACGTACGCACGCTCGCACGTACGCAAGCCTTCACGTACGCACGCACGTGCGAACGCTCGTACGTACGCTCGCACGTACGCACGAATGTACGCACGTACGCAAGCTCACACGTACGAGCGTTCGCACGCCCGTACGTACGCTCGCACGCACGCACGTATGCGCACATCACACACACACACACACACACACACACACACACACACACACACGAGAGAGCGAAAACACGCTAAAGCGAAAAACTTGTAAACTTGCAAACATGAATCAAGACGGTGGAGCACCGCTAGGAAAAAAACAGGTTTATTAACAAAACCGAAGGAAAGCTTAACGTTTTGAAAATATATTATTATTATTATTATAAACAACAATACATCATTATTATTTAATAACATGCTTTATCGGTTTTCTTCTTCTTCTTGAACCGTGAGTCGTCCTCATCATCATCATCATGATTTTGAGATTTGCCCTTCCCCCCTACCTCATCGCTCTTCTTTCTCTTCTGTGAATCATCATCTTGGATGTGAGATACATCCAGCTCAACCACGTCATCGCTTTCATCATTATCTTGAACGGTTATGTTGTAATAGTTTATTAACAAGTCAGTAAAATCTCTAATGTCCGCTGATGTTGGCTCATAAACAGGAGAATACATTATAGTAATGCTCACTCGATGACAGTTACACTTTAAAGAGCGAAACACACGAGAAACGAGAACGCAGCTAGCTTTGGGTCTTGTGCGCAAGCGTACTCGTCAATGTTAGGGTAGAATCGGACATCTTCGGGGATGTCTGAAGTATTGACCTAACCACACTCTAACATAGCCCCTGGGGGCACGTTTTATAAATCTAAACGCCTCTTTTATGGTCGAGGTATTTTATCCTAAGAAGCCAGAACGCAGCTAGCCTTTGGTCTTGTGCGCAAGTGTGCTCGTCAACGTTCGGGTAGAATCGGACATCTTCGGGGATGTCTGAAGTATTGACCTAACCACACTCTAACATAGCCCCTGGGGGCATGTTTATAAATCTAAAGGCCTCTTTTATGGTCGAGGTATTTTCTCCTTAGATGCCAGAACGCAGCTAGACTTTCGTCTTGTGCGCAAGCGTGCTCGTCAATGTTCGGGTAGAATCGGACATCTTCGGGGATGTCTGAAGTATTGACCTAACCACACTCTAACATAGCCCCTGGGATATGTTTTATAAATCTAAACGCCTCTTTTATGGTCGAGGTATTTTCTCCTAAGACGCGTTTAAGAAAAGACAAACTGTTATGTAATTAACTTAATAAAAATGTTTTTTTTTTGTTTCATTACACCCGAATGGCAGTAATTTTTCTATAGCTCACTGAGGGTTTTTTAATTACGATAATAAAAATAAGTGTTCTATAATTAAATTTTTACTGTCATTCAAATTTCCCCCACGCAAGATCCATCCTTAACACAGATGCTATCTCATCTCCTTATTAGAAACGTTTTCTCCAATAGCATTTAACCCTTTTAAAGCAATAGACTAAATAATAATATCTTATTAATTATGCAATTATTGTAGGCGTATGTGTCTGCCTAACCCCCAGGGTTACAACCAGAAAGACCTTAATACCATCAGAAATAACCCTAAGATTTATCATCACCTCTACATACAGCCCCACCCCTAAATACAGTTCTAAACCCTAGCTCCACCACCAAGACCTGACTCCAACCCTAGCTCCACCACCAAGGCCAAACTCTAAGACTTATCCTTAGACCACCCCTAAGCTCCAGCCCCCGCCCTAAGCCAAGCCATACCCCAGTTCAGCCACCACCCTAAGCCCTCAGCTCAACGCTAACCCTAAAATACAGCTCTCACGTTAGCAGCTACAAAAAGATCTTAATTAGGGATACAGAGGGTTGAAAATACGGTTTCACACGTAGATGTGTAAAAAATAGGGATGGAAATACACGTCCTACACGAGGGTATATAAAAATAAGGGTGGAAAATACGGTCTCACACGTGGATGTGTAAAAATAAGGGTGGAAAATCCGGTCTCACACGTGGATATGTAAAAAATAGGGTTGAAAAAACACGCCCTACACGTAAGCGTGTAAAAAATAAGGGTGGAAAATCCGGTCTCACACGTGGATGTGCAAAATAGGGGTGAAAAAACACGTCCTACACGTAAGCGAGTAAAAATAAGGGTGGAAAATCCGGTCCCCCACGTGGGCATATAAAAAAGTGAAAGGGGCGGGGCTTGTGACGTAAAAAAGGAGGGGTGGGGATGGTGTCTCACTACTACTTTAGTGATAACAATATCACTCCTTACCAATTGATATCAATTATTTGTAATAATCGCTTGTTATCGTTTTCTTTTCTAATTATAACGACAATTATTAAGACCACACTTAACACTTACAAACTCATTGCTTTTATATAGTTATATAACAGCATTTATGCTTAAATAAACGGTGGGAGAAACCAATTTTAGTTTTTATGAAATGTACTTATAAACTGTTAATAAAACTTAGTTCATTTGTTATTAAAAATTATAATTAACAGTTTTGAATAATTTTGAATACACTTTACCTGATAAGGAATTACAATTCTAAGTATAGTGATGATGTTGCAATGAAATAATAATAGTAAAATATGTCCCTATTCGGTAAAAAAGCATAATCTATTTTTTTTTTATTTGCCCCCTAGGTTTTGGGTGTGTTATTATTACACCAAAAGTATGCTGGTATTAGACGGTTCTCAGTAACCTCAAATATGTCACAATTAATTTAATAGTTGCCACATTTAATTGAAATGAATAGTAACCACTGTATAATAATAGAAGGAGCCTATTGAATTTTGAGTGAAGAAGTAGGGTTCCGCCTTATTATAACTTACCCATAAATTTATTCTGGGGCGTCTTTCAATTGAAATAAAAGATTTTCATTAAATTTTACAAAATAATTTGCTACAACTACAAAACATTTATTTTCAACAATATTAAAAACTAAACACAAATAAATAAAGGAACCACACTGCTTTGTCGTTTACGGTCCTTCAGGTAGTTTAAAAATATTTAATAACTGCAAATTGAATTGTGAGTTGAGATTTTGAGTCAAAAGTGTCTAAGTCCAACCCCTTATTCAATCTCCATTATTTCTACATCTGAATTAGGTTCATCACTTTCAGAAGAAAGTACTGAATCTGATTCCTTGTGAGAAATAATGAATAGTGCAATATTTTCAACAGAAATTGGCCCCATTGGTTTTGTCCAGTTTTCCAAAATTATTTTTTCGTAATGATTTACATAACCTTGCTACATGTCGGACGTACGTTTTGAAAGAGCTGCTACTGAAATTTCATTATCGATTTAAAGACCTAACCAGCTCCTGATATGACTTGAATGTTTTTGTTAAATTCGCGATAAAAATTGTTTCTCATACAAAGAACATGACACCCTGTGTTTAATAAATATGTAACATTATACACTCGACTGTAGGTCATTCAAACGTAACTATGTACAATGCTTATATAAATACAATCATATTAAATGCCTTTCAAATGTAGTTAATGTACCTACAGATTTTAATCTTTTAAAACTGGAGTTAGTTTGTATTGTGTATTTGCAAATTTATAGTTATTTTTATAACAGTAGCATAATTAAACCGAATTTATCGTTTAGACTTGGCACTTAATCAATACCTTCTTTTATTGCAGGAAGTAGTACTGCGTGTGTTGTTGTGTTAAATAAAGAAAATAGTACGCTATATACTGCCAATATAGGAGATAGTGGATTTATGGTAGTACGTCGTGGTAAACTTATTCATAAATCAGAAGAGCAACAACACTATTTTAATACACCTTTCCAATTATCTTTACCACCACCTGGTTACCAAGCAAATGTATTATCAGACCAACCTGATTCTGCCATTACTAATAATTTTCCAGTTGAAGATGGTGACGTAATACTTTTAGCGACTGATGGTGTTTTTGATAATCTACCACAAAGTTTACTTATAAAAGAACTTTG
>JARFJB010002265.1:1295000-1400000 GCA_036346205.1 Vesta saturnalis | reverse complement strand
TTTTTATACAAAAAATTCCTCATCTCGCATTGATAGAGTTTACTGCAATAAACAAAACTTGTATACAATTCTTAATGCATCTATTCTTCCTACATTTTCTGATCACATGATGGTTTCCTTTAAGATTGCTTTTAATAATGAAAATAATCACCCACCGTATTGGCGTTTTAAAAATCAACTCTTGAAGGACACTGCATATATAGAAACCATGTTAGCCTTTATTGAATTGCTACTACCACAGGAACCAGAAGATCCTATAATATATTGGAAAAAGTTGAAACAAAAAATGAAGGATGTAACAATTTTATACAGCAAGAACAAGGAAAAAGAAAAGATGAAGACTTTTAAAGCCCTTCAAAGGAATCTAAATTCAGGGACCATAAATGAAGAAACAATGATAACCTTGTCCGAATTTAGAGAGATATACAATAATGAAGGGTATGAAAGATTAAAAAGTATAAATTTTAAACAGCTCTACAATGGTGACCGACCAGCAGCAAATATGATACAAAGCCAACTAATGCATCAGCCTCTGACTACTTTAAATATAAATAATGACCTGGTTGACGATGAAGATAAACTTGCAAAATTTGTATACGACGAACTAAAAGAAAATTTTAAAGAACAAAACACTACATCTCCATCTTTCCCTTTATTACCTTCTCTCAATCAAAACGACATAGAGACTTTGGAGCAGAAAATGACTGTTGAAGAATTCACTTCTGCACTTCATTTACTTAACGCTGGTAAATCCCCTGGAGTAGATGGGTTTACCGCCGAATTCTATAAAAAATTCTGGGATAAACTACGAAAACCATATGCCAGAATGATCGATGAATCCGAAAAACGAGGCAAACTGCCAGAAAATGTCCGAAAATCTGTGATTACGTTTGTTTTTAAAAAAGGAAACCGCAAAGATTTTAAAAATTGTCGACCTATATCACTACTAACGGTAGATTACAAAATTTATGCAAAAGCATTAGTTATTCGTTTAAAGCAAGTTATAAATTCCCTGATAAATACGGATCAAACATACTGCATCCCAAAACGATCAATATATGATAACCTTCACCTTCTTAGAAACACAATAGATTACGCAAATTGTGAAAACCAAAATCTAGCTGTGCTAACTTTGGATCAAGAACGAGCATTTGACAAAGTTAGTCAAAGATACCTAATGGCAGTTTTAAAAAAATTTGGGTTTGGAGATCATTTTATTAAAAGCATTAAGTTACTGTACAATGAGGCAATAGCAGTTGCGCGGATTAGAAATAAGTTAACACCAAACATCCTATTAAAAAGTGGTATCAGGCAGGGATGCCCAATATCGGGTCTTCTCTACGTGCTTACTATTGAACCATTTCTTCAGAAACTCCGTAACAAGTTAAGTGGTCTGGAATTACCGCTAAGTTGCTATAAATTAGTATTGTCCGCATATGCTGATGATTTAACGATATTTACCAGTAACGAAAATGATTTCACAGAAATTGTTAATATACATGCAGAGTACTCCATATGCTCGGGAGCCGTTCTGAATGTGAATAAGTCTGTAGGCTTCTGGACCGGGAAATGGAAAAATAGAATTGACAGTCCAATTGGATGTATATGGTCCAATGTATACATTAAAATACTGGGTATTAAGTTTTCGCACGATAATAATACCGTCGGAAAAAGATGTGTTAAGGAAATACAAGAAAAACTAGTACAAAAATGTGTCAAATGGAAATCTTTAATGCTATATTTATCTTACAACGGAAGAGTAGCGCTCATAAACAAATTTATTGCACCACGAATATGGTACCATCTTCAAGTTCTTCCTTCTGCGATAATGATTTGCAAATATTTCAAAATAGCCTAATAAATGGTTTCTGGGTTGGCAGAAAGCACTGGGTTACTGTTAAACACTTATGTCTTCCGAAGAAAATGGGTGGTTTAGGGCTAATAAATATAAAAATTAAACAAAAACTGTTTCGAATCATGCTAGCTAAAAGGTATCTCACCACAAATGAGGAATCCCACTGGAAATCATTGTTTGATTACGAGCTAAGGAAAACAGGAAACAAAACCTTACGTGGCAAAATTTTCTACTCCAAAAGAAACGTATACATGTAGGTACGTATGCGCATTTCAAAAACAAGTGCTACAAGCATGCTCACTTTTAAACCTAAAAACATCCAATTTTCCTGTCACTGCCCAAGACGTTCTGGATATACCTCTCACAAATAACGTTCTTTTAAAAGATATTGAGATATCTTCTCTTTGGAGACTAATTAAAGTTACATCAGTGAGAAATATTAACGATAGGGAAAAATCGCTAACACTGTCTGACGATCAGGTTCTTGAGCTAGATGGAAACCAGCAAGAGATCCAAACATGCATCCACAAAATATACTCATCTCAGTTAAAATGCGAAGGCCCGCAGCATAAACCATCTCACTTTATATTGACACTAAACAATAGTAAAGATATATCCTTAGAGAATATACAAAAACACAAAAAGACCTTGACAGATTTTCTACTAAACGGTGAATACGGAATAGTAGACCCACTAAAAAACGAGATCACAAAGGATGAGGTATACTGGGAAGCCTTTGGAGAACACCCAACATTAGGTAAAGAAGGAGCGATATCGTGGCGTTTTGCAAAGGGTAGACTTGCAGACGGAATTTTTCTTAGAAAATCCGGTCTTTCGGACAATGAAAAATGTATCTGGTGCGACGAAATTGCGTCTTCCTGGCACATAATACTGAAGTGTCAACGAACTGAACCTGTATGGCAAATAACTAAAACAATGTTTTACAACCTAACCGGAAGAAAACTACTTATGGTAGATATTACATCAGGGGTAAACAACACAATAAAAATTACAAACTAGCAAACTTTATTCTAAACATGGCAAAGTCAAGTATCTACAACATATATATAAAAAAAACTAAGGAAAACCAAACGATTGAAAACCCAAGGGACTACTATCTGAACAACTTGAAAAGTCGCATCACAAAGGAATTTATATGGAGCAAGGCAACAAATGACAGTAAGCGCTTTATGACAGTGTGGTGTAAAAATAGTGTTTTGTGTGCAGTCGAAAACGAATCTCTTATTTACCAATATTAAGTAAGGCATGATCCATAATAATAGCTAATCATAACGTTCTTTAATATATTCTATTTGTACATATAATGTGTATATATAATTTGTACATACGATAGATAAATATATGTATTTAAAAAAAAAAACACATACACTTTCACACACTCACACACTCTCCCACACTCCTACACACTCTCACGCACTCTCACGCACTCTCACACCCTCACACTCTCACACACACACACTCGCACACACTCACACTCACACACACACACTCACACTCACACACACACACACTCACACACACACACACACACACACACACCACACACACACACACACTCACACACACACACACACACACACACACACACACCACACACACACACCACACCACACACCACACACACGCACACACACCACACACACACACACACACACCACACCACACACACACACACACACACACACACACACACACACACACACACACACACACACACACACACACACACACACACACACACACACACACACACACACACACACACACACACACACACACACACACACACACACACACACACACACACACACACACACACACACACACACACACACACACACACACACACACACACACACACACACCACACACACACACACACACCCACACCCACACCCACACACACCACACACACACACACACACACCCACACACACTCACACACCACACACACACACACACACACACACACACACACACACACACACACACACACACACACACACACACACACACACACACACACACACACACACTCGACACACTCGACACTCGACACACACACACGCACTCAACACACGCACACACTCAACACACGCACACACCAACACACGCACACACTCAACACACGCACACACTCAACACACGCACACACTCAACACACGCACACACTCAACATACTCAACACTCACACACGCACACACTCAACACACGCACACACTCAACACACGCACATACTCAACACACGCACACACTCAACACAAGCACACACTCAACACACGTACACACTCAACACACGCACACACTCAACACACGCACACACTCAACACACGTACACACTCAACACACGCACACACTCCACACACGCACACACTCAACACACTCACGCTGACACACACATATACACACGCGTTCACGCACTCACGCACTAACGCACTCACAAACTCACACACTAACACACGCACGTACTCAACACACTCACGCTCGCACGCACGCACGCACACACACACACACACACACACACACACACACACACATCCACCCACCCACACCCATACCCACACACACGCACCCATGTGACACACAGACACACAGCCCAATTCTTACCACACACACCACACACACACGCACACACGCACGCACTCACACGCACACACGCTCTCGCACGCTCACGCACGGCACGCACGCTCACGCACGCTCACGCACACTCACGCACACTCACGCACACACACGCACTCACACACTCACACACACTCACACACACACACACACACACACACACACACACACACACACACACACACACACACACACACACACACACACACACACACACACACACACACACACACACACACACACACACACACTCGACACACTCGACACACGACACACTCGACACACGACACACTCAACACACGCACACACTCAACACACGACACACTCAACACACGCACACACTCAACACACGCACACACTCAACACACGCACACACTCAACACACGCACACACTCAACACACGCACACACTCAACACACGCACACACTCAACACACGCACACACTCAACACACGCACACACTCCACACACGCACACACTCCACACACGCACACACTCCACACACGCACACACTCCACACACGCACACACTCCACACACGCACACACTCCACACACTCCACACACGCACACACTCCACACACGCACACACTCCACACACGCACACACTCACGCTGACACACACATACACACACGCGTTCACGCACTAACGCACTCACAAACTCACACAGTAACACACGCACGCACTCAACACACTCACGCTCGCACGCACGCTCACACACACACACACACACACACACACACACACACACACACACACACACACACACACACACACCACACCCACACCCATACCCACACACACGCACCCATGTGACACACAGACACGCAGCCCAATTCTTATGATCCTCAAAAATAAAATCATCTCTTGGTACGGTTGTTAATATAGAATTTATTTGTTCAAGCTAGGCATGTACTGCAAGAGGATTTCAAATGCAAATTAATAGGATATCCTGTAATACATGTCATTTTTTTTGCAATATGCTGACTAAATCCCAATTGACAAAACTTCATATCTTCTTCTTCTAATTGATCCCTTATTCCTCCATTGTTGTTTACTTTCCGCTAATTTCTCCAGATCCATCATGTCCATTTTATTTAGTTCTGTCCATATGTCTAAATCTTTCTGCATTTTTCCCGGCTTATCTGCAATTAATGTTATGTCGTCTGCATAAATTAACGAATCTAATTGTAATGGTCTTAATTCTCTGTCCTATAGTTGTTTTAAATGTTTTGTTTTTGCAATTTTTTATTATTCTATCCATGTATATGACGAATAGGAGAGGGCTTAAGGAGTCTCCTTGTTTTACCCTCTTATTTATTTCGAATTCCTCTGATGTTTCCCCATTTATTTGTACCGCTTCTTTTGCGTTGGCATATAGACATTTTATTGCTCCTCTCAGTTATTGTGATATTTGTAGTTGTTCTAGTACCCTCCATAGCTTTTCCTTATCTACTTTGTTAAAGGCTTCTGTTAAGTCCATAAACGTGATGTATAGCTCTTGATTCGTTTGAATTTTTGAATCTATTAGTACGCTTATGTGATCCGTTGTTTGCCTTTGGCTTCTGAATCCCCTTTGTTCATCCTCTAGCTTGTCCTCCACTTGTGCCCTTAGTCCTTTCTCTATTATTTTGCTGAATATCTTTATTGCTACCGGTGCTAGGCTTACTGCTCTGTAATTTTTGCATTCTGTGTGTGGACCTTTCTAGTGTATCGGGATTATCGCATTCGTTTTCCAATCTTTTGGAACCACTTTTTTTTATATATTTGCTGTACCCATTTGAGTGTCTTCGGTCCTCTGTATTTTATCATTTCTGGATGTATCCCGTCTGGTCCCTCCGCTTTGTCCGTTTTTAATTCCTTTATGGCTTGTGTTACTTCTTCATTCCTATATCTGGATGGTCTTGTTGAGTTTGTTCGCTTCTGTGATTTTCCGTCTTTTCGTTGTCTTCTTCTGGTTTTACTGCAATTTTTCTTCTTAAAAGTTCCTCCAGATATTTACTGTTTGTTCTGTTTCTGTCTGTAGTATTCCTTTCTGGCCCTTGATGCTCCTTATGTTCTTGTTCCTTTGCTTTTTCTGGGATTTTATCTTCCAGAATTTTCTATTTTCATTGTCTTTTAGTTATTGTATTTTTTCCCCAAATTCTTCCTAATACTTCTGCATTGCTTTCTGCAGTGTTTCTTTTGCCTCGTTTCTTTTCTGCTTATAGTCTTATTTGTCTACTTCTGCCCTCGTCTGTTGATATCTTTTCCATGCCGTTTTTTTTCTGTTTTACGTTTAGCTTAACCTACTCCATTTCGTTCTCTTATGTTTTCTTGTTATCTTCCCCACAGGTCGTTTTAGCTGCTTCTAGTGTATTTTTGAGTTTTTCCCACTTTTGGTCTATTGTGATCTTCATTTTTTATATTCTAATCATCTATTTTCATTTTTTAGATGTTCTATTTTTATTTTATTGTGTTCTTTTCCTTTCTCTGTTATTGCTTTTGTGAATCTTGTTTAGCTATTATTAATTTATGGTCTGTATTTAGCTCTATCTCCTTTATTATTGTCACGGAGTGTATTTTGTTCGATTGTTTCCTTGTGTATGTGATATAGTCTATCATACGTCAAAATGAAGTAGATGAAAGACAAATATGCAATAAAAATTAAAATTTTGGAGGCAGAATTGGTTTTCAAACAAAAATAACTTTTATTATTAAATTAAAATGTATAAAATAAATAATACATATAAAAAAGTACACGAGCTGAAAATTTCTTTTTTATACTAAATTTTAAAAATAATCGTGGATTAATGAATATCTTGTACCATTATTAATACCACCATTACCTCTTACTGGAATATGGGGAGCACAGCTTGTTCAATTTCTGCATTAACTGGTGGGTCTGGTTCATTCATGTAACAGGTAATACTGTGTAGAACTAAATTATTTATAGCTTCAAGTCTGTCTGCTTTTAATCTAATACCAAAAGCCAACACAGGGAATCTACGTTTCCAAACGCTATAACCTCTTTCCACTGGATTTCTGGTCCAAATTTGAGATTCATTAAAAAGTTGTTCTTCAGGTCGTGCAGGATTTGCTAAAGGTGTAATTAAGTATTTTTTGAGGGGGTAACCACTATCTTCAACTAGTATATGATCGCCCATTTCATGATTTTCAAATCTTCTCATAATATTGGAATTTCTAAAGATGTTTGAATCATGGGCAGACCCAGATCATCTAGTCTCTAGTCACTATGTCCAATATTTTCAGTTTATAGTCAATAATTGTTTGAACGTTGATGGAGGAAAAACCTTTTCTGTTACTGTGCACCTCGGCATCATTTCTACCAGGGGATTGGATTTTCGTTAACATGTATATATTAACCCGTAATTAGTGATGTCCGGTCTGTGAGACGGCTTGGTATGCCCAGTAACTCATATTTACCACCTTGTTTGAATTTTCGCCACGGGGCATTTAATACCTTCCTAACATTTAGTGTACCATCAGGCCTTAACAGCGGAACATCGTAACTCAATCGGTTCGTACGTTACTGTTTACGTGGTATTTGGCTGTGCTGTTTTTGCTTTGTTTTTTAATGGCAGGTACATAAAAAGATAATACATCCGTACGTCTGGATAACCCGGACTTTCATAGTATTGTCACGGGCTGGTTTGATGAACTTCGAAGTGATATTAGTGAAAATCATGACGAAAATATAGATGAAAATTGTTCCATAGGCAGCGACCATAATTCTGATATGAACCTGTAGAAACACTGGTTGACGAAACTCAAACATCGCCTGATATTTCTGGCAACGAATCAGGGGCCGACCAATCTGACGATGGACGACCAGCAAAATACTATTATGGTGCTAACAGATTCAAATGGAGCACTAAGGAGCCATCAGCAAAAGTACGCACTCGTGCACACAATTTGGTTATAAACCTTCCCGCTGCTCGTGCAATTGAATAACACGATGCCTTTTCAGTTTGGAAAAAAACTGTTTTCTGAGAACATTACACAAATAATTCTAAAATGGACTAATTTTAAATTATCTACAATAAGACGTAAGTACAAGAACAGTAACAGTCCGACCCTTGACGACGAGGACGAGTTTGACGCCTTTTTAGGGCCCCTATAATCACGTCTATATTTAAACGTTATCACGAAGACACTAATTCAATTTTCGCGACAGATGGAAGCGAAAGAGACATGTTTCGCGCCGTCATGTCTCAAAAAATATTCCTTGTAATACTGGCCGCTCTCAGATTTGATGATCCAAGAGATAGATCGGAAAGAAGGCACAATAACCCAGTTGCAGCTATTAGCGACGTTTTTGAAGATTTTATCCCAAATTTCCAACAATACTATTCCATCGGCTCTATGCTTGTATTGACGAGATGATAGTGACTTTTAGGGGACGGTGTGCCTTCAAGATGTTTATGCCGCTGAAACCGGCAAAGTATGGTC
This sequence comes from Vesta saturnalis, assembly GCA_036346205.1. Classification (NCBI taxonomy): domain Eukaryota; kingdom Metazoa; phylum Arthropoda; class Insecta; order Coleoptera; family Lampyridae; genus Vesta; species Vesta saturnalis. The sequence goes on along the minus strand of JARFJB010002265.1, from coordinate 1,391,055 downwards.
TAAAAGTGTTATGTCTAACTGACGCCAGAACGCATTATTTATACAATGCCTGTATCTACGGCGGCAAAGACACTGATGGAATCGGCCGTACCGCAGGTGAACAAACACTAGGAAAACCGACTCAATCCGTAATCCACCTGGCAAAGCCTGTATACGGATCTTATCGCAACATCACAGCGGACAATTGGTTCTCGTCAGTGGAACTTGTCGATGAGCTGCGAAAAAGCAAATTGACCTATGTTGGAAACCAACATGAGATATTCCCAAGGAGTTCAAACCCCAACGTCGACGAAAAATTGGAGAAACATTATATGACTTTACGAAACATATGACTTTGCTTTCGTACGTGCCCAAACAAAGCCAGGATGTGAATGTTATTTCGTCTATGCATTACAAGAGAGAGGATGATTATCAGATCGGGAAGCCGGAAATGATTGCACTCTACAAGCTGACCAAAGGAGGTGTGACACCCTGGATGTGCCAAATATTATTGTAGCAGAAGAACAAATCGTTGGCTTTTGGCTCTTTTTTATAAACTGGTTGACATTTGCTCAGTAAACTCGTTTGTGATTTTTCAGTCACATCAGCAAGACTCAAACGCCAGATATTCATTTGTTAAAGCCTTGGCTGATCAATTGGTCAAAAATTATCTTGCACGAATACTTTCAAATGGACATATCAGAAATGACACCCGCCAAGTCATAAGCAGGATTCTCAAAGTTCCTGTACCGTCTAACCAGTCGCTTGAAGATGACAAACTGGAAGTTCGAAAAACCTGTAGGCTATGTCCTGCTAAAAAATAACGCAAGACCTCGTATTGTGTGCAATGTAAAAAACCGGTTTGTTTGCACTGTACAACAAAATTTTGCTTGAATCGTGCAAAAGAGCTGTAAATATGTATTTTTTCAATGTCTCCAAAGCCCCCTGTCAGTTTTTTCAATTTATTCTATTGTAATATTTTTACACTTAAGATGGGTTGTTTGACTATTGCACTTAGTGATTAGATGCTAGGTTGGAGTTGTTTATTACTATTTCACTGTTTAATAAAATTTGTATTACTATGCTGTGTTCACAGTATATTTTTCCTATTTCCAATATATTTGCGCATTGTGGCCAAACCTTTTTATCTATAACATTAAACATTATACTGGCTCGTACTAGCATACATAGAAAAGACAGTAATTGCAAAATTTCAGCAAAATCACAAAACTTAATTAGTTGGCAGTAATTATAATTAAGCGGGCACGTTACCAGTCAAGGGTTAATCTCTATCTGACATGAAGTTTTAAACTCATTCTGACATCGATTATTGTTTTTGTTTTTACAATGTTGCCTGTTTTCGTTATGAACACATAAAAAGAGGTTGCATAGTTGCCCTAAAAAAAATTATAAGTAAAATTATTCATTTCTTTTAATTTTTTAAGTTAGCATCTAGATGTCTATTAACCTGTGCTAGACATGTAGTTTTAAACGTCTGTTTGATATAGATGATTGTTTTCCATTTTACAACATTGCCTATTTTCGTAATGAACTTATTATAGAACCTAAAAAAAATGTTATTAAAATAATTTCATTTCTTTTAATTTCCATTTTGTAGGTTGGAAGGTCGTGTGGTGTTCCACACCAGATATTTTATAATACTTTTAGCTCTCACAGGCCACTTTCCAATAAACCCAAACAAGTTTAAAATATTTTGTTTGAAAACTGCTGTCACCTTCAACTGAACATAAAATGTTATTTCATGGAAATGACATCATTGAAAATTGTATAGTTGCTTTAGGTTTACTATCTGAAGAAGTGCAGGAATCAAGGAATAAGGACATAAAAATGTATAGAGAATATTTTTCAAGAAAATTTACTAGGACTCAAAATATCGAAAATGTGGTGAATAACCTTCTCGTGTCATCTGATCCTTATATTACAGACATTTCTAGAAGGTTATTTCAAGAAGAACCCAAAGATAAATGAATATCTAAAATAGTTAAAATATTTATTAGATATGGAACTATGAAAAGACGAAAAGTTTAAGAATGTATTTTTTTTTTCATAATTACGTGTAAATAAATTGATCATTCATGACTAAATAAATCTTATTTGATAATTTTTGAGCAGCTTTTGGTTTTTAAACGATTTATTAATTATGACCAAGATTTCGCAAAATTTTGCCTGTGCGCGTTATAAAAACTGGCAATAAGGATAGATTAATGGGAAATATTAGTTAGATATATGGACTAAGCGTAGTTTCTAAAAAATTTGATTGTTTTATTTGCTAATCTTTCTGATTAAAACTGAACTGAACGTCAATTGAAAATAGATATGGGATTTTAACATCATTGAACCATTATAGATATATATAAGATACTTGTACGCATGTAACACATTAATTGCACTATTAACAATGACATTGAGCTAATTCAATTGTATGTTTTATACAATAATGGAATATTTAAATAATTTATCTTTATTAGCACAGTTAAATACTGTACTTATTTAAATAATATTTTGAATGAAGGAATTTAGGTTCATGAAAGTAAATATGTACTGTTGTATTATTTTTATTTTTTTTCATATTTCATTGATTATGTATATTATCATAATTTTTATTACTAGTTTCGATTCAGACCATCGATCTCTATGTAGTAGTTGTTTACGTTTAGTTTTGTAATAAAGACTGGGATTGATACCATTGATTTGTATGTTAATAATTGAATTATTAGTAATGAAATTATGTTAATAAGCGAAACATCATATCAATGACTGATTTTTTTTTCTTTAGATCAATATGCACCCATTAATGAAATATGTATTCTGTGTAAAACATCATAACGCTTACGGTACAGTTTCATTTATACAGGGTGTTTGTAAATCAGTGCGAAAGATTTTAGGGGGTGATACGAAATATTTCGTATAAATGTAGGTCGAAATATGCTTTGTTTCCGAGATACAGAATGTTTAAATTTTAATTTTTTATTTAGTTTTATTAATTATTTCAAAGAGTTTTAAAGATATTGACTCGAAATTTGCAAAATGATTAGGAGGGATAAATGTGCATTTTGTTTGGGGCGATCGGAATTTTCTACTTGCAACAGTGGCATTCGTACGAGGATGTCACAACTTTTTTTAATAAAAAAGAATGGAGCGCCACTGACCTTTTCCCGTTTTGATATTTTTGTAGAAATCCTCCTTCAATTCTGAATTAAATTGGTCTCTTGAATTTTTTTTCCAGTGCGCACCGTTTTTGAGCAAAAAAATAAAACCTTTTTTATTGCAAATTGTGTATTTTTCATTTTTATTGATGCATTATCTAGTAGGTTGCTGTCAATATTTTTAAATAAAATACAACCATCTCGTCAAAATGCCAAAGTAGCATTTTTTCATTATTAGTTGCTACAAAATGAATGTCCATAAGTGAATAATTTTCGTGTCTTCAAAAAAAAATTTTTTTAATTTTACAAATGCGAAAATGACAGACATTTTGCCTATGGTCGAAATAATGCAAATGGTTTGCAAGCTCGGCTACTGTATGCTGAGTTGTATCCAGAATTTAGGATACCTCCATCACACAATATTTGCTCGCCTTCACGAACGTGTACGTTGAAATGGTACATTTATGAAACGAACCGCCGTTGACTGTGGGCGCCCTGGAGAAGTACGAATTGTGCAACTAGTAGAAGCAGTTCTCGATATAGTTTCGCAGTCACATGAAACAAGTACTCGAAAAATTGCCAACATATGGAATGTAAGCAACTTTCCCGTATTTAAAATTCTAAAAGTGTAGCAATTGTATCTCTTTCATATTCAACATGTACACGCGCTACTACCTCGAGACTTCTTACCGCGTCTAGTTTTTCGCCTATGGATTCTCAATGTAACCGCTCAAAATCCTAATTTTTTAAATGGCGTTTTGTTTACTGGTGAGGCAAGTTTTTTCTACAGATTCTATACGACATTTTTATAACAACCACTTATGGGCTGATGCAAAACCACATGGAATGTTTATTTCAATCTCATTTTCCACATCAATTTTTAGTAAACGTGTGACTTGATCATTTAATTGGTCCATATTTACTCCCATTACGATTAAATAGCGATTCTTATCATCATGTCGTACTGGAACAGTTACCTGCACTTCTTGAAGAAATTCCTCTTCACCTTAGACAAAATTTATGGTTTATGCCCGATGGTGCCCCAGCCCATTTTAGCATAATGTACGTTGTCACTCCCAAATTAAATGCTTTAGATTTCTGCATTTGGGGTTTTCTCAGGTCATTAGTTTACTACAATCCTGTCGAAAATGTTGAAGACCTTAGGAATCGAATTACAGCCGGCTGTGAGACAATAAGAAATACAGTAGGAATATTTCAGCAAATACGACAGTGAATGAGGGATACTATCACTATCACGTGTGAGGGAAGTAATTTTGAACATCTGTTTGAAGTGATGACATGACAAGTGTGCGTCATTATGACAGATTGTTTCTATCTGAAATTCTCAAAATCACATTGTCCTAGCTCCTTTATTAGTTTAAACTTGAGTGTCATTATTACATTGAAATAAATAATGGCGCAAGGCGTGTGTGGTTTGAAATACACAAATAAAATACAACTTAAACTATCGAAATTGACAGTAATAAAGAGAAGCTTATTAGTGTCTTGAAGATAAATTACTTTTCGTAGAGTCTACTTATTTCCAAGTTATTTGAAATGTTGACATGGAAATTTTTTAATAATTAAATGTACTTAAATAAGAAAGGGTTTGACTTTTGTATTAATTATTTAGTTATCACATTAATTTTTATTTTGTTTCAGGTGGAAAGCCAGATGATATCACAGTTTTACTAGCAACTGTGGCAATATGAATTTAAACCTTAGTTTTTAACCATTGTAGATCACGATCATTTTTTAAATCGTTTTATAGCGTCCTATTGGTTTGTAGTCTGATAATTATTGCTTTAATCGATCGAAATTATAGTTAGTATATATACATTAGTAATTTAGAAATACTCGACATTAATTATATGCCAGGGTAATCACTTAAATCTTTATAACATGAAAATCTATTTGGAATTTACTCATTAACACTGGCAAGTACTTCCAAATTATGTGTCAAAACGTACGTACCGTGATACCTGATCAATAATGCATGATGGAGATCAAATATGGCAATAATTAAATTAAAAGTGTTTTTCATAATTGCATCATTCGCATTTGTTTATTTTCTAAAATGCTAGATATTGGTTTATTAACAACAAATAATAATGGACTTTGGTTGTGACATAAATTGATATTTATTTTACTCGAATGATGCTCATTTTACAATTTAGTTTTTAATGTACGTGCAAAGACTACTGGTGTATGTCAACTTGCCTTTACTGTTACAGAAAATTCAGTTATCAGCTAATTCTAATTAGATGTATGCACCACTTTTCGATTACTTTATCATTTACGCAAACAAAATGCAACATACTAAATAGTTTATTTGTACTTACAGTATTAAGCAAATTCTGGTTAGAACCAGAATTATTTTATTCTATATAATTGTAAAACGCTACTGGTATGGTAAAAACGTAACATAACATTGATAAATTGTCAAGTTTAGTTTCCTACCAAATCTTTTTGATAGATTTGTAAATTAAATCTGTATTTAATTTTTTTTTTTTTTTTTAAGTAGTTTAGGGATTTTCTTTGTCTCAGGATTAGAGTTATCCAAATTAGTGTAGCTCTTAATAATATAAGTTAATTAGTTTTAACAATTACAAATCTATCGTAAGATTTGTGTGCTGTTTTTATAAGTGAATAATAAAAGTGCTGTGGTTGTATGTAGGTTCGATTTATTATTTAATCATTTTTTTGTTTGATATTGTTAATTATGGCTGTAGTAAACAACTCAAATTTGTTAAACTTATTTTAATAAATATCCTAAATTAGTTATAATTTTAATCATTTGTATGATCCTAACAATAGAAACAATTTAAATCTTCTCTATGAAGAACATTACTCATAAATTGATTTTTGCAATTTTGTGTTAATTATTTTGTAATTAACTGAATTTTTGTGCTGTGTACGAATAGTGATGATAAAACCAAAATGTCTCTCAAACTTGAACAAATAGAATCTTGGTTAAAGATTTATGTAAATCTTTAACATATGTCAATTGTACAACAGTGAGCAGTTAACTTAGTTGTTTAATAAAGCAATTGTTAAGAATATTTTGATTGTTTTCTTGTGGTACTTGGTAACTCCAAATGCTAATCTTTTAAAAAATTGTATTCCTGTTATTAATTCTTGTGCTCATGTGAAGTGACACTCAATTACCAATCACACGTCGTGTATCGAATCGTAGAACCAAACCACAAATACCGCCGGAGAACAAGATGTCATTTTGGTTCAAATCAAGTGTAGTATGGATCACCTAAAGATGGCTGGTGCAATCGAACTAAAACATCGTGGTAGAACAGAGAACATGGGAAGAAACCTGAAAGAACAACAACAATACATATATATATATATATATATATATATATATATATATATATATATATAACACACAGGGTTTTTGTTAAAGATGGAACCAAAGCTCTAGTGCTTAAACGGTTGAATATACGAAACTTAATATTTCCGAATTTAAACTAAATGTATTGTGCATATTTTTCACAAAAAATTTTAATCGATTTAATTTAATTGATTGTTTTTTTTAAATAGCAATATAGGTTATATGATATACCATTTGAAAGGGTTTAACACCCTGATTACAAAAATGTATCACACATGGGGTCTAAACACAACAGAAAGAAGATTACAAACGTTTTATAATAGGAAGCGTAGGAGACCTTGAATGGACACAAAATATAACAACTTTGTGTTAGTAAATGTTATATTTATTTAAATTACAAATTTATTTTGTTTATAAATTATTCCTTAAACAGTTATGTAGATGTTTTGTTTATTTTAATTATAATTGATTTTGTTTATAAATTATTTTTTGATAAATGTAAAAGTAACTTAGGGTTTACATTAAATTGTTATATTGCTTCAATAAATAGTTGTTATGTTGACATCTTGTGTCACATTCAGGGCGTCCTACTCTTCCTATTACAAAAATGTTTGTAATGTCCTTTCTGTTGTGTTATACTCCATGTGTGATACATTTTTTGTAATCAGAGTTTTAAACCCTTTCAAATGGTATATCACATGATCTATGTTGCTAATTAAAAAATCAAGATATGCTTAAAATATTTTAATTAAAAAAAAATTTTGTTGTGCAAAAATATGTGTAAATACATTTAGTTTTAATCGGAAATTTGGGTTTTGTATGTTGAACCATTTAAGCACTAGAGCTTTGGTTCCATCTTTAACAGCGACCCTGTGTGTGAATTTGAGAACTAGCCAGACCTCATATCTTCGAAACTGTAACAGGTAAGTAAAATTACTCGAAAACGTTTCTAGAACACTAGGGTGAACCAATATCACTCATATAAAAATGTTCTGCAATTCATCCCTTAGGGTCAAGCCACCCACCCCTACTTTTTTGAAATTGTGATACCCCAGCTGTAAAACATCATTGGAAAGTTCTTTAAAAATGCTATTCATCAGCACCAAATATAATGTTAATTAATCTATTATTTTTTCAATAATATAAATAATAGTATTTAAATATTTAAATAAATTTATTCAGATTTATTGTTTTAAATGTCAAATTAGGTACTTTTTTCCAAGAACAGCTTATTTTTACAAATGGGTAGTCAAAATAAAACAGAAACACTCAACAATCACCCATAGATTTAACATTAATGTTAAAAATCATAGAATCTAATCTAAATTAGATGCTCAAAGTAACTGCCTTTATTCTCAAGGCAATAATAAAGTCTATTTTTAAATTCATGTTGTACATTTTCAATGGTTTGTCAGGTAATAGCTTGGCATTCTTCAATTTTTCGTTGCCACAGATCTGCAATATATTGGGGCTGAGTCATAAACCACAGATTTTAAGTGACCCCCTAAGAAAAAATCTAATGTAGCCACATCTGGAGACCGGGGTGGTCATTCCACGGGTCCTCTTCTACCAATACAATGATCTGCATAATTGTGCTCTAACCAGTTTCTAACACATAGTGTATAATGTGAAGGGACCCCATCTTGTTGAAAATGTAACAAATTGCCATTCAAAACTAGTTCATCATCTTCATTTCTTTGATTTTCCAATTCTTGAATTATAAGGGACTGTATCATTTCATCTAACATCTGATAACAGAGTTCACCATTTAAATTTTGATTAATAAATAATGGTCCAATAATGCAATCTCCAAGAATACCACCCCAGTTATTATTTTTTGCAGGATACTGTGTATTGTCTTCATAAGTTTTGTTTGTTGACATGACCGTTAAGGTATAAGGTACATTCGTCCTTAAAACCAATATTTTTCACAAATTCAGGCTCATCCATAAGCTTATTGGTCATAATTTCGCAAAACTCAATTCGCTTGTCTGGATCATCATCGCCAAATTCTTGAGTAATAGGGATCTTATAAGGATGAAACTTGTGCATTTTCAACACTTTGCGAACAGATTCATGGCAAAACCCCGTTAATTTAGATATCGGACGAAATGGGATCCATTGTAGTTTGACCAAGAACTGCAATTTAAACAGCTTCATGTAGGAGTTGAGGTTGATTTTTTTTATTAATAACCGATCCGGTTCGCTCAAATTTTAAAACTAGGTCTAAAAAATACTGATAACACGTTTTTCCCAAGGTGTAATGCATTAAATGCTGTAGGGTTTTGGGAACCATAAATAAAAATAATTTCAACACTTTTGGTGCTTGTGAAAACCATCTTTGCAAAATTAATAAAAGGTTTAAAGTATTACAGAATCACAATAAAAGTAATGATTGATGTCAAATTTTAGTCAACAGGCGCCTACTCGCAACAAAAAATTATCGAGTATTCTACAAGTAAATGTCCAAACACAAGTGATCTGAAAGTTCCTTTAATAAGAAATCATCTGAGAATAAACAATATTGTGTTTTTTTTACGATCTTTTTGAAGTTTATTTGATATTAGTAGCGATAAATTCGAAAACATACAACTAAAGTTACTGAAACTTTTTTTGTTTCCTTCAACAAAATAATCAATTAATTAACATTTTGTTTAATACTGACACAGATATGTTGTCGGTGGTACTGATGAATAGCATTTTTAAAGGGCTTTCCAATAATATGTCACACATGGGGTAGCTGGAACCTAAGAAGTGGTCTGGAGAAGATTACCCTGGCGGTCATAGTGGTACCCCTCCATGTTCTAGAAACGGCTTTGAGAAATTTTACTTATCTGTTATAGTTGCGAAGATGAGGTCTGACAAGTTTTCAATTAACACCCGTTGTATATATATATATATATATATATATATATATATATATATATATATATATATATATATATATATATATATATATATATATATATATATGTGTGTGTGTGTGTGTGTGTGTGTGTGTGTAGGAATGGAAAAATATTATCGCGGATCTGACTTATAATAAGTAAAACAAAGACCGTACAATCAGTTCACATGCTAAGTAAGATAGAATACACAACAAACTAAAAGTGCTGATGCCATACATGCGCCTTTTGAGTGGGCTTGTATATATATATATAAGGTATCTAGAATCTACCCACGTTCTGTGGCTATCTTTGTTATTATAAGAGATACAGAGTCGGTTAAATTAGCAAAGTGAGGCAGAATTACATGATAATTCGAATACCGATAAGAAAATTCAACATTGTTGCCAACTTTCTAAGATATCTGAAAATAACTAAAAATCGTCTAGATTTTCAATCGGCTATATCTTTTTTATTTACTATTCAAAATACGAAAAAGTTATAAGAGAGACTTTTGATAGCTATTTTTGCGCAAAATGTGAATAAAAAATTTGTTTAGTAATTATTTTTCGAGCTACAACCCAAACATACATTTTTTAAATGGCAACTATAGGCTATGGACTCATTCGATGGCTTATTTTTTTCTGATTTCGAAAATGTATAGCTTTGTATGTTTAATACTATTAGTTAACTCACAATTTAAAAAAAGGTAATTATAATATTTATTAAACAAATTAAAGTGTGCCGTGAACATTTAAGTAACAAAATAAACTCATATCCTACTAGTAAATTTGTGGAAACAACGAGAAATAATGTACTACATTATCAAAATAAAAAAGTTCTAAATAAATTTAACTTACAACGACGAGTAACAGCAAAAAATACAAACAGATAACACAATCATAGAAGTGCTTCAAAATGTCCTCCATTATTTTGAACACACATTTTACATCGTTGAATTTTTAATAAACTTTGAGTTCTAATTTGTTGTATAGCAACACGAATTTTGTTTTGTAAATCGTCTAGATTAGCAGGTTTTACTCGGTACACTTTGTTTTTAATTACACCCCACGAAAAAGGGGGGCCTGGAGATCGCGGCGGCCAAGCTAATGGACCTCGATTTCCTATCCAATTATTAAAACGTTCCTGTAAATAGTTACACACAAGTAACCCATTGTGTGCTGGTGCCCCGTCGTGTAGAAAATAATTCAAATTTTGAATTACGTTCAACGGAAGGTCGTCCAAAATTTCTTCAAATTCGTTTCGTAAAAAAGTTAGATATCTTTCGGAATTTAAACTGTATTCATAAAAAAAAACGGCCCAAGGATTTTGGTACTGTAGTAATTTCTTTTCGAGCTGCGTTATATATTTTTTAAATAAAATGCATCGTGGTTTTCATAACAGTAAAATAATTTTATTCTCTTTCTCAGCTCTGTCACTTCCCAACCAACAACTTTAGGCGCATTCAAAAGTGAGAGACACTGCCAACATAAATACGGCGGCAAATTTAAAACATAAAGAAAAAGACTACAGTACCAATAATACCGCACCAAACGTTTACTGAAAAAGAATATTGATCTCTTCTTTCAACAGTAATATGAGGATTTCCTTGGGACCATTGGGTATGATTTTTTCTATTGAAGGTGTCGTTGTTTGTAAATTTTGCTTCATCGGTAAAAAGAATGGTTTTCGAGAATTGATTGTTTGTTCGACTTTCATTAATCAACCATGTAGCAAAACGTAATCTTTTCTGATAATCTTCAACATACAATGTATTTCCTATATAAAAATGATATGGCTTAAAATTATTTTGTTCAAAATAACGTCGGCTTCATCTTTGGAAGTGTTGCACTCGTTCACAATTTCACGAAGAGATGTAGTAGTTTTAAATTCGACGTAAGCTAAAACACGTTCTTATGTTTCTGTGTTAACATTAATCTTGAAATTTTGAAGTTTAGTTAAAGCCCCATATTTTTTTAAATTCGATTCGAGTTTTCCATATAAGTTTGAAGATATAATTCCGAAGCAGCATTAGCATCTCTGTTAGACACGTAATAACAAAAAAGCATTTCATTTCTTTCTTTAGAAGACTAAGCCATTAATAAATTAATACTCACTATTTAAGTACGAACTACAACTGGTTACAACAAGTAATTCAATATCTGCTATTTGACAGTCAATCAATGAAGAGTTTTGTTTTTAATTGTCACAGCACACCATGGCAAACATTGCATTTGTTTAGTAAATACTATCATTACAATTTTTTGAAAATTGTGAGTTAACTACTAATACTAAACATACAAATCTATACATTTTTGAAATCAGAAAAAAAATAAGCCATCGAATAAGTCCATAACCACCTATAGTTGCCATTTAAAAAAATGTATCTTTGGGTTGTAGTTCGAAAAATAATTATTAAAAAAAATTTTTATTCGCATTTTCCCATTTTCCGTAAAAATAGCTATCAAAAGTCTCTCTTGTAATTCTGCCCAACTTTGCTAATTTAACCGACTCTGTATCTCGTATAATAACAAAGATAGCCACAGAACGTGGGTAGATTCTAGACACCCTTATATATATATATATATATATATATATATATATATATATATATATATATATATATATATATATATATATATATACAGTGTGGGTGAGTTTGCATTACACACCCCGTAAGTTTCTAAATATCAAGATATTTAAATCTTTCAAAAAATATTTCTAAATAATTTTTTCCGCTCTTTTCAATGCTCTTACTTAAAATGCTCCCATGAAAAAAACAAAAGAGCAGCAAAAACTAAAGTGATTTTTTTAAATGGAACACCCTGTTATTTTTGATTATCTGAAATTCTATTAAACTCTACATATGACACCATTTTTATTTTTTCTTGAAATCGATAAATAAGTTAGTTAGGAACAACAAAAGAAATTTCCGGTAGTTGGCCATGCTTGCGGTAGTCATACAAACATTCAAATGTCGGTTTGTTGTGAAAACATTAATTTGTTTAAAAAAACTAAAATGAATAACAAAGACGAAGAAAAACATTAATGCATTAATTATTCAAAATGTCCACCATTGTTATTAAGGCATAGCTGTGCTCTTCTGAATAAATTCTGTTGACATTTGCGTAACATTTCGTGTGTTATTTGCTGGGCTGCCATTCTTATTTTATTTTTCAGCTCTTCCAAAGTTTGAGAATTGGTACTGTACACTTTATTCTTTAAGAATCCCCAAACAAAAAAATCGAGTACAGTTAAATCAGGTGATCTGGGCGGCCATAAATGGGGTCCCCTGTTTCCAAACCACCTATCACCAAATTCTCCATTTAAAAAAAATTTGTCACTGGTTGTGCATTATGCGGCGGTGCACCATCATGTTGAAACCATATTTGAGTCAAGATTTAAAGGGAGATTATCTAAGTAATCTTGAAGTTCATTTTGAAGAAAGTTTAAGTAGCGATGTTGATTATAAGTGTTCCGTTATAAAAATATGGTCCTAATAAATGATCACCAACTCCACCTATCCATACATTCGTAGAAAAATGAACTTGATTCCTTGCTTCGCGAACTTTATGACGGTTTACATCATCCCAAAAATGATTATTATGTTTATTAAAACACCATTCCGATGAAAATTTGACTCATCGGTCCACAAAATAAAAGGTAAATACTGTCTTCCCTCATTTAATACCCAATTGCAAAAATTTATTCGATTTTGAGAATCACGTGGCTGTAGATTTTGTACAAGTTGTACTTTAAAGGGCTTCATACCATATGCTTTTAAAGTTTTCCGTATTTTATTTCTTGAAATTTGTAGCTCACGAGTTGCATCCCGGGTAGATGAGGTCGAAAAAGCTCTAAAATAAGCTAAAATGTCTATTTCCTCGTCCTCATTCCTACCTACATTTCTAATCCTTAAATTACGTGGTTTTTCAAAATTCCCAAATCTTGTTAATGAGACGTGCAAATTTAAAAAAGTTCTGTAATGAGGTTGTCTTCTATCAGGATATTGATTATTATAGAAATATGATGCTTGGCGGCAGTTTTCATTTGATAAGTAGAAACAGCGCAACATATCTGTTTTTTCTACATTTGTAAATGCCATTTCTTTTTTTGCAACTCACAAAAACACGTACAACTAACGGAACAAATTTACTTATTAATTTATTAAACTAATTTCTGGCAGTTTTGACAACAAAGTGACATTTAAGTTATTTCCATAACTACCGCAAATGTGGCCTACTAGCGACAATTTTTTTGCAAAATCCACATAATTTAAGGATAATAATGCATAATAATAATAATGCCACATAATGCACAACCAGTGACAAATTTTTTAAATGGAGAATTTGGTAATAAGTAGTTTGGAAACAAGGGACCCCATTTATGGCCGCAAGAATGACCACCTACCGGAAATTTCTTTTGTTGTTCCTGACTAACTTATTTATCGATTTTAAGAAAAAATAAAAATGGTGTCATATGTAGAATTTAATAGAATTTCAGATCATAAAAAATAACGAGGTGTTCCATTTAAAAAAATCACTTTAGTTTTTGCTGCTCTTTTGTTTTTTTCATGGGAGCATTTTAAGTAAGAGCATTGAAAAGAGCGGAAAAAATTATTTAGAAATACGTTTTGAAAGATTAAAATATATTTCGATATTTAGAAACTTACGGGGTGTGTAATGCAAACTCACCCACACTGTACATATATATATATATATATATATATATATATATATATATATATATATATATATATATATATATAATCTCGTGTCACGATGTTCGTTTACGCTAATTTCAGAAACGGCTGAAAATATTTAGATGAAATTTTGTGAAGGTGTATTGTTTGGTCAAACTTAAAAGATAGTTTTTGTATTGGTAAGTGAGCGAGGGGGGGAGGAAGAATGTGTTGTACATTTGAGCGCAGCAAAGCGCGCCGGGCACTGCTAGTGTATGTGTGTGTGTTATATATATATATATATATATATATATATATATATATATATATATATATATATATATATATATATACGTTGTAAATCAAATAGATGTCACTGTAACTTTTGAACGGTCGTTAGATTTTGTTCAAGTTTTGATGGATTATATTCGAGCCAGTTTGGAATTTTTTTACATAAAAAACAATGTAAAAAACCCCATACTAGCACTAATATAACCCACCAAAATTTGAACAAAATCTAACGACCCGTTCAAAAGTTACAGGGGTGGCCCCTATTTGATTTACACTCGGGGTATATATGTCACTAACAAAGTGTCCGCAAATGCAGGGATGTATGGAACTATTAAGAATAGGAAGAACACGTCATATGAATGTCCGGAAGTGCTTAGTTTGTGAGATACTAGACGTTGATCTTTTAATTATTAAACAGATTATTAATCTGCAACTACAGAATTGTTTTGGTATCTCTCACTGTTTACTGATTATTTGCAAAAAAAAGAAGCCCTTTGCGATTCTTGTAATGTTAGGTTTTTGTATCTTGAAACAAAGATATATCTTCAAAAATCAAATTGTGGTGGAAAATGGTAAAATTTCTTCAGGTTCGAGGTGGAAAATTGGTCAGATAAAATTAATCTCCACCACGGCATCTGAGGGTGGGGTGACTTTGGCATTTTAAATTGGAACCCTTATTTTTCATTGTAGCTTCGAATTTTTCATAAAAAATACGTAACTTTTGTCTGAAAATATTTTTCCAATTCGCGACATATGGTATTGTATTTGCAAAATTAAAATTGTTGATTAATATACCTGCCTCTTGGCAGGCTGTGCCTTTTCATTTGTTTAATAATGCAAATGTTTAATACTATCATGTAAACTGACATTTACTAAATCTTCCTTTTATCAGATCGGATGTTATAAACATAAATGATAAAATGAACCACAGCTGAATTAGCTCACACGCATTTTATGTATTAATGTGCGAATGGAAATAGTCAAGAGGACCTTCGTTTGTATCAGGACCGTTGGCCAAATCGAATAGCACCTTCTAGAAAACTTTTTCAGAAGATTCATCAGTCACGGGTCAGGGACACGAGTTCCTTGAAACCAAATAAGACTGATTGTGGACGCTCCCGAACTACTCGAATCTCTGAAGTCAAAAAACGAATATTATGAAGCGTTGAAAATGATCCTTCAATTTCTATAAGAAGAATAAGAAGATGTAGATCGTCAGTGTGTTTCGCGTACCTTATGTGAGCAATTATTGCACCCCTTCCACCTTCAAAGGATGCAAGCTTTAAAACCTACAGATTTTTTCTCGAATTATTGTCGGTGGTTAATCAGAAAAACTAATTTATATGAAAACTTTTTAAAACACGTTTTGGCCACTGATGAAACTGAGTTCAACAGAGATGCAATTATAATTTTTTTAATATTTCAAAATTATTTTAGATTAACTGGTTTAAAAATAGCAATCCAATTTCAATCCACGTTCCCCGGCGACTAACTCTGTACCTCGTAACTTACATCAATGATTATGCATAATTAATGATTACAATTATCTATTTGGTTAAGTCTAACGCAACAAACATGATACAGGAATAAGAATGTCATATGTTAACTACATCTGATTTTATTCTATTTTCTGGGCTAATTTGAATCTCCAACATGTGAAAACAACTTATTACCACTCTTTAAAGTGACCAAGTTATTTCTAATTTAACTGACTAGATTTGCTTCTGATTTCTCCTTACACAGTATCCTTACTACCTGCACCTGGTGCATGGTCTAAATATGTGTTTGTGTTTGAGCTATTCCTGTATTTACTTTATTGATTAAGCCACTGTTGATCTAAAGCATAGATCTACACTACGTTTATTGCCCAAGTTTATGGTGGTTGTACATCTCACGGGAGCGTCCAAGGCAATACCTACCCTATTATGTAAAGGTGTATTGCGTCATTACCACCTATAAGAACTCCACTCGCTTGTGGAACGATAACCTAGTAGCAAGTGTTTCATTTAACTGTGCAAAGATAATCACAATAGCAAACAAGCAAGACAAATGATTTCATGTTGTGAAACACACTAATGAAAATCATGTAAAATAACTGTTGAAATATTCAAAATAGGCGACATTCATACTTTTGTTCCTAATATCCCATGCTACTTTGCGAAAATTCTAGCACAACAAAGAACAATAAAGATACATTTCTGTGAATATAACAAATAATGTATCCGTCTCTACCAAAAACATGCAAATATAGTAAAAGGGAACTTGCACATATTTCTATTGCATAAAAAATAAGATACACGGAGTATGATGCTTTAAAAATAAATAGTTCCCTTATAATGTATATTTAAAGTTATCCATCCTCATAGAGCATTTTAAAATATGTTTGATGTCACACAGTATAATTTACAAGTTTCCGCGCCAGAATTTTATTTGTATTGTTACGTTAGGTAAACAACTGAAAACATAATACGGTCTGACGTCTCTACTGTTCTCATAATAAAGTTTGAATTTAATGCTAGGTTTTTTATTTTATTTTTCAAGTCTCTTATTAAACACATTTGAATATTTAACTTTTATGGCTTAAAATTATGTGTAATATACAAATATTTACAAAATTTATATACCTGCAATTGTTGATGAAACGTATAAGTTTATGAATATTTACATATAATATACTTCTATAACTCGTAAAAGTGTTTTTATCCACGACTATTGTATAATGTACCCATTATACGTCTGTTTGCTCGACCTTAATAATACCTATTAATCACAGCAGTGATTAATGAGTCATTAATCACTGCTGCCAGGTGCTTTCTTGATTTAGCTATAATATTATATTGTTTTGCTACAAACAATCGGTTATTAAAATTTTATCGTGTAAACCACTAAATATTTTCAATTCAGTTCTGTACATAAAAAAAAAATTAAGAAAGTGAATTTTCCTAGACCAGATTCGAACGCGGGACCCGCGGTTGGAAGGCAAGGAGCATCTACACTGAGACATCAGCGACTTCGAATGTGCGTGTCATTTGTTTCTTAACATACCATGTTTTTCGAAACATTTTATAAATCGAACTAGCTTTTAAAACAAAACAAATTTGATTCAAACCTGTTGACATTATTGTTTGTGTGCGTAGATTTCTCAGTGTTTTGATATTTTGTGTTAAAAAACGAACTAAAAATGGATATAGAAAATGAAAATGACTTTCCTTTAACACCACCAGAAATTAGAGAAGCTGTTGAAGTTGACTCATTAAATTTATTGACGGAAAAGTCAAGGAAAGTGTATAATATGGCCTATGAATATTTTTTGATCTGGCAAAAGGAAAAGAAAACCACTTCATTTTCTGAATCGACTTTATTAGTATACTTTACTGAATTATCCGCAAAATATAAATCTTCAACACTATGGACCTATTACTCAATGCTTAAAAGTACGATCACCTTACATCAAGGTATAAACTTAGAAGGTTATAAAAAACATACGAGCATTACTAAAAAGAAAATCAGAAAATTTTCAGCCTAAAAAAGCGAAAACTTTTTCTAGCGAAGACATCAATAACTTTTTAACTAACGCATCTGATGATAAATACCTAGCAACAAAGGTAAGATATTAAGTAAATCTTTTACATAGTTATTTCATTACATTCTGTAATTTAAGGTTGCTTTAATAATGGGAGTAATGGGTGCATACAGAAGTAATGAGTTGTATGAAATGAAAATAACCCATTTACAAGATCTTGGATCAGCTTTTTTGGTTAATGTGCCAAATACCAAGACAAAAATTTGCCGAAAATTTACTGTTACGGACAACTTTTACAAAATATACAAGACATATATAAGTCTTCGACCAAGTCATGTAACCAGTGACACATTCTTTTTAGATTACCAAAATGGTAAATGTACAACTCAGAGAATTGGGGTAAACAAATTTACAAAAATGGGAAAGGATATCGCTGCTTTCCTCAAATTACCGAATCCAGAACAATATTCTGGGCACAGTTTCCGCAGATCTTCTGCAACAATACTGGTTGACGCAGGCGGGGATATTACTGCTCTCAAAAGACACGGTGGATGGAAGTCCACCGCCGTACCAGAAGGCTACAAGACGAATCCGTCAAAAATAAAACCGATACGGCCAACAAAATATCATCTTCAATTCAACCAAAAGTAAACCAAACGAATCAATGTACATATAATTCAAATGTTTTAAGTCACCAAAACATTAGTTTTGATGTTAATTCTATCCCTGCGATTAACTTGACCAATTGTTCAAATATTACAATTATTAATAACTATAAATAAATAGCATCATCTTGTAAGATTAGATACGTGATATTTGTTAAGCTAAATAAATAGATTTTTGTGTTAATTATTATGAGATATTATACAATTATTATAATTTTCTATAACTATGTACTGTGTATAAATGAACAATAATGTATTGTATGAAATATTTGTTAGAATAAAATAGTGTTTCTAAAAATATGTATGTAATGTAACAAAATTTTCCAACAAAAAAAACTTATAGCTCAATAAGTCCGCAAATGTTGAGAAACGTGTATAAAGAACTGCGCAGAGACACAATGTTATGTATGGAACGGAACGGGGACATATAGAGTTTAATTAGGTTTAAGTAGTCTACTTAACACTTGCTTTCTGTGTTTTATTGCGTTTGCAATGTTGCTTAGTGAAATTTTTTAGCTTTAGTATTCTTCATCCTGATTAAGTTATGGTTGTAACCATTTTAAAAAGGCTTGGATGAAAGTATGAAAATCTTGAATAAAATACATTCAAATTTGTATTTGTTATTCAAGCTAATACAAAATAAAATATTGGCTTAGTTAAGATTAGAAAAGAAGAATGGATCATTTAGAAGGAATTGAAAATAATTCTAAATTTCTTACTTACAGTTTTTGTTTTCTATAGGTTATTGCAACAAGGTCAGAGGTCTGAAACTTATATTTTTAGTTTTTTCCAATTCTTTGCGAGACAATAAAAGGAAATTATTGCACCGGAATTTTAATTGTAACTACTCTGTTTTATGTAAACCAAGCGAAGCAAAAATATTTTTTTTAATTTCCAGAAAACAGACCAAAAATTGTTATTTTTCAAACGTCTTTGGATCTTTTTGAAAAGTGACACAGACGTCAAATCGGATTCTGAACAACTTTTCTCTTCAAAACTTTTCCATATTTTTAGTCATCTAACCCCACTTTTTACATATATAAGGCGAATTATTTAAAATAAAAAGTTGTCAAGTGACATATATGTTAAAGTAGTTTTTTTTGTTATTGGGCATGCTGAATCGATCCCAAGTAACATTTTGTTTTGGAATCTTAATAAAATATTTTTCCATTTGTTGCAGACTCGGCGGGTCACTATATATATATATATATATATATATATATATATATATATATATATATATATATATATATAGACACACAGGGTGTATTTTAAAATCACCGACAAACGAAAACTGGAGATTCTATGATTCAAAATAAGACAAAAATTATCATAAACGCTTTTCCGAAAATGCTTCCTATACAGGTTGATTAAAAAATAATTTTTTTAAGATTTTTTTAAGATTCCTCAAAAGCTACAAAAGATAATACACTGAGATTTGGTACACCTAAATGTCTAATTAAGTACAATTAATCAGGTGAATTTGAGTCAACTGGCTCCATCCAGTGGCGTAGAATATGTTAAGTTAATCAGTTTAAGTAAAAAAAAACGCACGTCCTTGCTTTTTTTGAAGAATTATTTTTTTCTTAAATTCAACATTTAATTCTGCAAATAAAATCATACTTAGTATTTTTTCGATTCGACACCCGTTTTTGAAATATTTTGCATTAACATAAACGACTACATTATTCAGTAATAACCAAATTAAATAATAATAAAATAGTTGCATTTACGCGTGTTTTTTTAATTCATTGTTTGTGCCTAATTACTGTGAAAAAATGAATTATTCCAAACGAGAACTGGTCGATATGCATTTATGTTACGATAATACTAATTTCAGTGCTCGTGCAGCTGCTCGACTTTATGAACAAAGATTTCCAAATAGAAGACATCCACATCATGCTACGTTTAGAACCGTTCATCGTAACTTGTGGGCAGTGGACTAAAAGTCATAGTTGTCATATTATGATTTTTTATCTGTTTTCATACAATTTCTTTATCTACAATGAATAATAATCGGTATTCCAACTACGAAATGGCAGATATGCACATAATGCATGGCAGAGCTTTTGGGAATTGTACTGAAGCTGTTCGTTTATATTCCCAGGCATTTCCAAATGGCGGATACCGAATAAAAAGACGTTTGACAACATTGACCGGCGTCTTCGTGAAAGCGGTACATATTATCAATTTATAAAAATTCTATTCATATCGGGTTCTCACAGGTTGTTTGAAGCCACCAAAAATTAACAGTGGTAAGAGGCGAACTGCAAGAACACCAGTTTTAGAACAAAGAGGGTTGGATGCAATTGACGCTGATCCCACAACAAGCTCTCGTCAATTGGCAAGAGAAAATAATTCAAATCAGTCCACGATATGTAGAATTATTAAAACGGAACTCTTGGACCCTTCCATTATCGAAAGATACAAGCTTTGGCCATTAATGATTTTCAAGCAAGAATGAATGTTTCGGTTTCTAGAAAAATTCAATAATGACCGAAATTATCCATCGATTATCTTATTCACTGATTAGGCAGGTTTCGCCAGAAACGGAACTTTTAACTTCCATAACTATCATTACTACGATTATCAAAATCCACGCCTTTTCATTGAAACCAATCATCAACAGCAATTCAGTGTGAATGTATGGGGTGGTATTATTGGCAATAATTTAATTGGTCCATTCTTTTTGCCACAACGTTTAAATGGTAATTCATACACCATTTTTTTGGATAATTATTTGCCCGTGTTACTAGAAGATGTCCATCTGGACGTTAGGGGTCGGATGTGTTTCATGCACGATGGTGCGCCTCCTCATTTTGCACTCACTGCTAGGCGGTCATTGAATCGAACTTTTAATGCAAACTGGATTGGACGTGGAGGACCGGTTCATTGGCCTGCACGTTCACAGGATCTAAACCCTATGGGTTTTTTTCTGGTGTTTAAAAGAGATGGTGTATTCAGTGCCAATTACAAACGTCCAACATCTCCAGCAACGAATTTTTAATTGCTTTAATTTAATAAGAGATGATCCGCAATTATTTTTCAACATCAGTCAATCATGAAAAGAATTCGTAAATGCATAGCAGCCAACAGTGAACAATTCGAACATTTAATCAACTAATTTGTTTGTTAATTAATACTTTGTTTAACTTAATAAACTTTTTGATAGCTATGACCCTTAGTCCACGGCCCACTTACTAAATTTTGGTGCGGTAGTATTTAATTGACCGTGATTGATGAAATTGCAAATAACACGTAAACAGTTCACTTTATCAACTTCAACCAAGAGGACCAATTTGCAGAAAATTGAATAACGGACCCAAAAAAGTTACCAAAATACCTGAAAATCACACACAAAAAAGTTGGAATAGAAAGTATACGGGAACAATGTGAAAAGTAATACTTCCAATCCATTCATACACAATCCAATCAAACCAGAAAAATCCTCGTCAACAAAGAAATAATTTTCATTGGGGATAGTATTTTGAAATTCCTAAATGTTTTCGAGTTATTTGCGAAAAACGATTTTCTAAATTCAACTTTGAGGGCCTGTCACTATAGCCATACATTTTAGAGAAAAATTTTATCTGACTTTTCGTGTTCAATTTATGAGTAGAATATACACTTGAAGCAGGGTACGTTTTTTGGTACACGTTATATATATATATATATATATATATATATATATATATATATATATATATATATATATTTTTTTTAAAAGGATAATGCTGGGATTTCCTAGTTCCAGTAGGCATACAGGTAAAAAGCCATAATGTGATAATATTTATTACTATTATATAAAAAAAATCCCTAAAGATCCTACAACTACGATTGAAAATAAAGTAAATGAGATCATTAAAGCACTTGAATACAAAGGTTACATTTCTAATGAGACATCCAAATTACTCAAACCTTATAAAGGTGTGATACCTAAATATTATGGACTACCCAAAGTACATAAAGAAAATTTACCATTACGTCCGATTATATCATGTATAGGTGCACCAACACAAAAACTTGCTAAATACATCGCTAATATCTTAGATTCTGCTTTTCATAATCATAATAAATTCAGAATCAAAGATACCTTCACTTTCGCAGAAAAAGCTAATGGTTTTATTATACCAGAAAATTACTGCATTGTATCATATGACGTAAAGTCATTGTTCACTAACATATCAGTAGAATTAGCAGTTAATGTCATAGAAAAGAATTATCAACTGATAACACAGGTATGCTCTATTTCTAAAGAAGTTTTTGTTTATATAGTTAAGTTTTTATTCATGAACACATATTTCATCTACGATGGCACTATTTATTCACCAGTGTACGGTTGTCCTATGGGAGGAACTCTGTCACCTTCTATCGCAGAAATTGTAATGAATGACATTATATATTTCGTTATCGATAAAATAGATTTTCAGTTTCCTTTCATTTGGCAATACGTAGATGACCTGTTGTGCTCGGTTCCAATTAATAAAGTTGACTATACTTTAAATATTTTTAATTCTTATAATGGTAGACTTGAATTCACAGTCGAAAAAGAAGATAATTGCAGTGTTCCTTTTCTAGATACCCTTGTGATTAGAAATAATAATAATATCATCTTAGATTGGTATCGCAAAGAAACTAGTTCAGGTAGATACATTCCATATTTTTCCCAACATCCTCATAAACAAAAAATTTACAGTTATAGGTCTTAAAAACAGAATTAAAAAAATTTGCCATCATTCATTACTACAAAAGAATTACAAGATACTATACAACATCCTTTTAGAAAATGGATACCCAGCTAGTTTATTAAAAAATATAATTTTTAATAACAATTCTTATAATAACCACAAACACAGTTTTGATAATACAAATAACAATGAATTAACAAGTCAAACCATTTATAAAAAATTACCCTACATACCTCACTTAACACCTTCAATTTCCAAACTGTTTATATCTCATAATATCAAAGTTGCCAATTCAGCAATTCGTACGGTATCGTCTTTTTACACTAAACTTAAAGACAAAACACCTCTACTGCAACAATCAGAAGTCATTTACTCAATACCCTGCAACAACTGTAATAGATGCTACATAGGGCAAACTTCACAAAAGATTTCCAAACGTTTAGCTCTCCACAAAAGTGATGTAAAAAGAAAACCTAGTTCAACTGCACTTTGCATACATTCCCATAGTACAGGACATAAGTTTAATTTTAACGATATTTCTATTCTAGACACCGAAAGTGATAATCAAAAAAGAAAATTTTTAGAAATGTGCCACATTAATAACAACACAGAAATTTGTGTTAATCATAAAACTGATACTAATGGACTAAGTTCTATTTATACATATTTGTTAAAACAGCCTTTCACCAAAAGAAAGAAAAAAAGTAAGTATGTAATAACTAATAATCTTTTATTCAATTTCTTATAAATTAATCGTTTTGAAGCTCTAATATATATATTTTTATTTCAATATTCCAATGTATAAAAATCAAAACACATTTTGTAGGTCACCAACTTTGTTTAGTAGTTAGTTAATTTTATGTTTACCTTGTTATCATGTTATTAGAGTTCTTATATATTGTACACTTTATACTATGGTTTTCTTGAATGTATATGGTTAAGAATAATTTTAATAGATCACCTTATCATCCCATTCACAATTATGTCACTCACGTCAATCAATTAATTTGTTCACCAGTAATTTTCCATTTAATTGTAAGTTCACATATGTTTTATAATTAGTTACACAAATATGTTTTTAATTCCTATTGTAGACGTTTTTCTGATGAAGGTTAAAATTTTTAACCGAAATATATAAAAATAGTAATAAATATTATCACATTATGGCTTTTTACCTGTATGCCTACTGGAACTAGAAATCCCAGCATTATCCTTTTAAAAATATAACTATACCTAGTTATTAAGAATTCACTATTATATATATATATATATATATATATATATATATATATA
This sequence comes from Vesta saturnalis, assembly GCA_036346205.1. NCBI lineage: Eukaryota > Metazoa > Arthropoda > Insecta > Coleoptera > Lampyridae > Vesta > Vesta saturnalis. The sequence goes on along the minus strand of JARFJB010002265.1, from coordinate 1,366,540 downwards.
TATATATATATATATATATATATATGAATTACTTTTTATTGGGGATTCCGTCAATTTTAACTTAAACCATTTTATACTATTCCAGGCTTTCGAAAATTTATTTTCCTTTATCAATGATGGAAATTAAGCTTCAACACAAAGATAAAAAACCGATGTAACTAAAACTATATCATTAAAAATTTATAGCAAAAGCAAAAGGTAGAAAAAATTGTGAAATTTATAAATTTTGATTTTGTTAAATATTTATTTTACATTTATTTAAATGTTTTCAATAGGAAACTTGAAAAATAAAATTAAAAAACCGTGGGAAACAAAGCATTAAATTCAAATTTTATTTTGAGAACGGTCGTGACGTCAGACCGTATGATTTTTTTCAGTTGTTTACTTAACACAAGACGTAACAATACAAATAAAACCCTTGCGTGGAAAATTGTAAATTATACTGTGTGACGTCAAACAGGTTTTTAGATGATTTATGAGGATGGATAACTTTAAATATTAATTATAACAGAACTATTTATTTTTATTGCACCGGAATTTTTTGTAACTTTATCTCTATTTCATGTAAATCAAGCGAAAGAAAATTATTTTTTTAATTAAAAAAAAAAAACAAAAAATTAATGTTTTTCAAAGATCCTTGAATCTTTTTAACACATAGACGTAAAATCGGATTCTGAACAACTGTTCTCTTTAAAACTTTTCGATATTTTGTCATCTAACCCCACTTTTTACATATTTAGGGCGAACTTTTTAATTCAGTAGCTTACCTAACGTAAAAATACAAATAAAACCCTTGCATGGAAACTAATTATACTGTGTGACGTCAAACATATTAAAATGCTCTATGAGGATGGATAACTTTAAATATTAATCATAAGATTATCAGAACTAATTATTTTTAAAGCGTCATACTCTGTGTATTTTATTTTTTATGCAATAAAAATATGTGCAACTTTCCTATTACTCAATACTATATTTGCATATTTTTTTAGAGACCGATACATTCTTTGTTATATTAATAGAAATGTATCTTTATTGTTCTTTGTTGTGCTAGAATTATCGCAAAGTAGCATGGGCAATTAGGAACAATACTAGGAATGTTTCCTATTTTGAATATTTCAACATAGTTGTTTTATATGATTTTCATCAGTGTATGTTTCCCAACTTGAAATCAATTGTCTTGCTTGTTTGCTATTGTGATTATCTTTGCACAGATACATGAAAGACTTGCTACTAGGTTGTCGTTACATAAGCGAGTATGATTCTTATAGGTGGTAATTACTTAATACACCTTTACATAATAGGGTAGGTACTGCCTTGGGCGCTTCCTTGAGAGGTACAATCACCATAAACTTGGGCAATAAACGTAGTGTAGATCTATTCGTTAGATCAACACTCGCATAATGAATAAGGTAAATACAGGAATAGCCCAAACATAAACACGTATTTACACCATGCACCAGGTAGTAAGGATACCATGTAAGGAGAAATCAGAAATAAAGTTAGTCGGTGAAATTAGAAATAACTTGCACACTTTAAAAAGTGATCAGAAGTTGTTTTCACATTTCGGAGATTCAAATTAACCCAGAAAATAGAATTATATCAGATGTGGTTACCATATGACATTCTTATTCCTGTATCATGTTTGCGTTAGATTTAACCAAACAGATAGTTGTAATCATTAATTATACATAATCATTGATGTAAGATAAAGATAAATGGTTTTACGTGTATTATGATCCCAAGACACACTCGATGTTACCAGGTATGATGTTAGTCGCCCGGGGAACCTGGATTGCCATATTTATACCAACAGGTACGCACACGCGCAAACGTACACTGAAATAAGTAATACATAATTGTTAAATTCAGTGTGTTAAAAAATGACTAGTTTTCCTGTGGTTGCTCGTAAGTCGGATAATTTTTATGTGAAGTTCACGATGTATAATAAAAATCCCACATACCAAGGAATATACCGAATATTTTCCTCCTGTGTTTATACTGCCTTCAAACATCGTTAATGAAGTAGGTACAACTTCATAATATTTTGTTGTTTTCTATGCAAAAAAGTCAAATTTCTGCTATTATTAATCTCATACTATTTTGCTGCCATAGTAAACTTCTTCAGTAAAAATCTTTTACTGAATAAGTAAAGAAAATAATTTATAAAATATTTCTGTATTTTATAATCTATTTTTTTTATTTGCCCCCTAGATTTGGGGTGTTTTATTACTACACCAAAAGTATACTGGTATTAGACGGTTCTCACTAACCTCAAATTTGATTACATGTCAAAATTAATTTAACAGATGCCACATTTAATTGAAATGAATACTAACCACGGATCACTGTATAATAATAGAAGGAGTCTACTGAATTTTGAGTGAAGAAGTAGGGTTCGCCGTATTACCCATAAATGTATATGGGTGTGTGTGTATGGATCATTGAGGTAGGAAAGGAGGGGAGACGACATAATACCACTTCATCCGATACAAAAAGGTCCGTGGTAGGTGGGACTAAATCTGCTACCAACATGGCGGATACCAGGGTCAGGTTAAATTAAAATTAATAAAGTAACAGTGATAAATGAAAACAAAGTGTTTTTTAAATCATGGCGTACGGCCATGTAACATCCTACGCAGAGCACAACAAGCCATCACTATACTTTATAAAATTCAAATAACGTAAATCTGCTAAAAATGTGGCCGACCCTTGGACGCTTTTCGAGATCGCATGTCGTCTTCCCTCCCTTCTTACCTCAATGGTATGGATGTATGTTGGTATCCACGATAACTCCAGAACGAAAATACCTACGTACTTAAAATTTTGTATGTAAGCTTTTTTTAATTTGGCTTAGAGGTGATTAGATTTTGGGAGATTTCCAGCGGCGAAGAGGGAGGTTTATTAGGGGTAGTTTTTGTTTTTTATCAAATATTTCTAAAACAGCTGCATATCTCAAAGATATAAAAAGACCTGGATATAGACCTTAAACATATCGATTATGTTCTATATAATTTTTTGATATTATCGACATTTTTATAGACGCGGGCCGCTATGGAATTTTTTTACGATAACATGTATGTATGTCTATGAATCTCTATCTGACATGCAGTTTTGAACGTCATTCTGACATAGATTACTGTTTTCGTTTTTACAATGTTGCCTGTTTTCGTTATGAACGTATAAAAAAGAGGTTGCATAAAAATATGTAATAGATATTTATGTATTAAGGGCATAATCAGAAGATTATGGCTCGAGGGAATGTTAAAAGCCCGACGCAAAGCGGAGGGCTTTTATATTCCTGAGAGCCATAATCTACAATTATGCCCGGGTACATACAATGTTTTATTTTATTTTGCACCATGAAACTGGAACAAAATTTTAAAAAGATTCAGGATTTTCGGCAAGTTTTTAAATGCAAATGCAGTGAAATAAAGTCGACTGTAGGCTAATTTGTTGTTACTAAGATACTGTGATATATCATGTTATGTGTTTGCTGTCAATCATGCTGTTTAGCAACAATGACATTTCCGTGCTATAAAGACCACATTACGCCCGCATTTGGGGGCGTATAAAGAACATTATGGTGGCAAAATAAAATAAATTAAAATTATTTCATTTCTTTTAATTTTAGTTAGCATCCAGATGTCTATTAACCTCTGCCTGTCATGAAGTTTTAAACGTATGTTTGACATAGATTATTGTTTTTGCGTTGTTGTCTATTTTTTTAATGAACTTCTTATAAAAGATGGTGCATAGTTATCCTAAAAAATGTTATTAAAATTATTTCATTTCTTTTAATTTCCATTTTGTAGGTTGGAAAGTCGTGTGGTGTTCCACACCAGATATTTAATACTTAGAAAAAGACAACATATTAATCCTGTGAAAATAAATTAATCAAATTTGACTTTAGTGAAAAATATTATACCAACCTTGTAAAAATAACTCCCAAATTTTGTATAAGGTTAGTTATCTAAAAAATTAAATGTGTAAAACAGTTATTAAAAATGGTTAGCAAATATCAGATTTTCCATAGATAAGTGAAGGGATAGATACACGACTCCTACCATTCGCGCCGTTTTAATAAATTAGTTGTGTAGTACATCACATGAGCACTAATGAAGCACAGGCGGGAATTTTAAAAATTCATATTCAAATGGTTTATTGTGAATGTATAGGAACTGGCCCGTTTGCACCACCTCAGTTTCAAACCGAGGTGGTGCAAATGGGTCTAAAAGTAATAACACATTTTACTTCCGTAATATTGTATTTACTAACATAAGTAGGTAGATGAATTCTAATATACAATTTTTTTTTACATCACGATAATTAAAAAGTGTCTTAACTACAATTTTTATTTACTAACACTAAATTCGTCAAAAGTAAATTAACATAAAAGTAACAAAATTTTATCTCTTCACACACGTATTTATATTTATACAATACTTTGTTCATAAAATAATAAATTTGACATACACATACAAGTAATAATCATAACAGAAAGAAGAAGGTTAAATAAACACTGGGCCTTAAGGTATTATGGTGGTTAAATGTTGCTTGATAAAGTCACCAAACTTAATACCAATTTTATTAAAGGAGTGAACAGCGCATGAGATTTTCTACTCACATCAATACAAGTAATTGATTATGTAATGTAATAAAAAAATTATAAGTTATTACATTTGGAATTAGTAATTCTTATGAGTTTATTTTTGCATTTATTTTTGTGTTCAACACGTTTTGTCAATTACGAAAGGCCACGTATATTAACAATGAGTACCAATACTAAATAATAGTAACGAAATGTTCCTAAATTGTTATCATTAGTAAATCATATACGTCAAATTTTATACGGGCTTTAAAATTGATATGGATCTATTAAAATTATATTTATTACTTGCAATCACTGTATTTGTAACTTCATAAAACGTAGGTTTATTCTGAATATGGCTTATCAAACCCTTAAGCAAGAATACATGAATATGCCCCCTGTAACAAGGGCATATACAACTGCCTGTGTCATCACTTCTTTAGCTGTGGTAATAATCATTTTTAAATAATTTTACTGCTTATTGTTTAAGAATTTTTAGCAATTGGAGTTGACGTCACCATTTCAATTATATTTTAATCCAATTTTAATATATAAAGGACAAATATGGAGATTACTAACGACATTTTTATTCTTCGGTACATTCGGATTTAATTTCTTCTTTAATATGATCTTTACATACAGATACTGTAGAATGTTAGAAGAAGGGTCATTTAGAAATCGCACTTCCGATTTTGTCACAATGTTCTTATTTGGTGGAGCTTTAATGATAGTATCCTTTGTATATTTTCTACATAATTATTTTCAATTCTACAATCAAAGTAGATTAGTTTATTTACATTACATAAAAATTTTATACCATGTATCATTTCCTAAATTAATAAAAGGGAATTGGGTTTTCAGTCAATTTACTATTCTTAGGACAGGCTTTTACGATAATGTTAGTATACATATGGTCACGAAGAAATCCATTTTTTAGAATGAACTTCTTTGGATTAGTAAATTTCCAGGTTAGTAAGAATCATCATTAATCCTTACATAATGCAAACATTATAGGCTCCATACTTGCCCTGGGCACTTCTTGCATTCTCAGTACTTTTAGGTAATGCAGTTTATGTAGATTTAATAGGAATTGTGGTTGGTCACATATATTATTTCATTGAGGATGTGTTTCCAAATCAAAGAGGTGGATTCAAAATTTTAAAGACACCAACGATATTGTATGCTTAAATTATTAACTAAATTAGTAATTTTCAAATTCTATTTTGTAGAAAAACTATCTTTGATAATCACACAGATGATCCTGATTATGCTCCATTACCAGAAGAGCGACCCGGAGGTTTTGATTGGGGAAATAATAGACAAAATGAAAATAATCAGCCGGCAGCTCCACAAGACCCTCAGTGATAAAAGTTTATTCTGTACTACTTTTAGGTTTTGTCACAACTTGTGAGAATATGCATTTGTGAAGTTGTACAAATATAGTGAATTTTGTAATACCTTCAATGTTAATAATTGTCTTCTTAGAGTTTATTTTTCTGATGCGATATACATCATTATTTCTGACTATTGTTATGTATTATTAGAGTAACGTTGTTCTGTACAGTTCGTAATACACTTTTTTAAGTAGAATTTGATTTTTTAACATGTTATCTAAGTTAATTTTGTTTGATAATTGTTTTATTTACTTATTTTATGTCGCTGTTAGAATTGATTTTTGTACACTGAAATATGTTGGTATATCAGTCCCCAAAGATGATTCCAGTCCGTAATTCCCTTAGAACTTGGTGTCTTGGTAACCAGTGACTAATTTTTCAGGAAATAGACCAGCTGTACAATTTTCATAGTCTAACTTGTGAGAATAGTTTAACCAAAATCTTTTCAATTTTAATCCAGACTTTGTATTGGAGGTGTATTATGTCGTGGAGAAAGATCTTTCATCTTTGTTTTTAGGGAAGGGACCCAATGGTTGATTTGATTCATAATTAATAATATTACGTTTGTCTCGGGTATATGATAATAGCGGGAAAGTCTAAACACTTTTCATAGTGAGATTTTGTCGAGTACTACACTCATGTTTTCCACGTACGTTGAATTAGGTGCAGAGAAATTTGAATGTCGATGAATCCTCTCGTGTTAAAGAGTTTGGTGTATCGATGATTTCTTCTTCGTTTGTTGAAAAAATAAACGGTAATGCTCGACCAACTAATGTATCCTCTTGTGCTACGAATTCTGTATTAATTGAGCTATCTGGAATATAATTTGCCTTGAAATTGGGAACTACCTATTAATTATTTAAGTACTATTTCTCGGAGATCTGCATTATATATTTCTCAATATTTATATTCACAATTTAGTTGAAATTCAGGTAATTAATTTATCATTTTTCATACAACATAAAATATGTAGTTAAGCCTTAAGTTGGTTTGAAAATTTTATTTCAATTGGATATAAAATCGAAAATAAAACGAGTACCGAATTGACTTGTTTAAGATACAAAAATTGAGCTCCGCGTATATATCGAAGTATAAGCAAGGTTCTTCAAAAAATTTCACAACTATTTATTTATTCATTCACATTCATTTTTGGATGCCTCAAATTTTTATAGGATTTGAATTCTTATAATAGAAATAATATCTGGTGCAGAACACACAACCTTCAAACCTATAAAATGGAAATTAAAAGAAATGAAATAATTTTAACAATTTTTTTAGAATAATTATGCAACTCCTTTTATAATAAGTTCATTACGAAAATGGGCAACAGTGTAAAAATAAAAACAATAACGATTAGTAGTTGATGTGCATAGAGATGCCTGACTTTTCCGTTTCTGCCCAGATCTCAGCCCACAAACACAAAAAAAATAATCTATGTCAAACAGACGTTTAAAACTTTATGTCACAACACATAGTAGAAGGGGTTGACTTATTCTATCTAGTGACTAGGTTGACTTGAGGGACAACGACGCCTGGCGGCTGCGTCTGAACTTCATGCAAGCGCCGAAGGGTGTCGGTCGTTTTCGGAGGCCATTTTGTGCCTTCGTAGGACATCGTGCATCGGTGCGGGCGTCGGAAACTTTGTACGAGAGTGTGGTCCATTTTTGCGTCTTCGTGGGACTTCGTACAAGGACATCGGTCATTTTAGGATAAACAATGACAGTATCTAGCGGTGTATTTTTAAAACTAGTTTCTCTAATGGAGTCGCGTCTAGCAGTATATATTTAAAAAGTGTGGCGGGAAATTTGAAAATGGTACCCTAATAATGGGGTCCCGATTCTATCTCACAGGTAAAGGGGTCCGATATGTGCTCTCGGAACTTCACTCGGTCTCTTGTTTACTATAGTGGGAAATTTGAAGTAACATTTTAATAATGAGGTGTATCTCGTAAAACAGGGCTCCGAAACTTGTTCTCAGGGCTTCGCTCGGTTACTATATAGAAGTGAATTTGAAATAGTATTCTAATAATGGGATGGAGCTATCTCGTGGCATTGTAAGTCATTTTAGAAATCAATTAGCCAAATTAATTAACCAAACCAGTTAAATCAAAATAATAACAAAACTAGGTATCACAAAACAAAAGTTGATTTATTTATTAAATCGCATCATTACATAACATGAATATAAATCTGATCTTCTAGATTAATATTAAATTGGGCCTAAAGAGCGCATTGAAACATCTTTAATCTTCCTCATTAAATTGTTGTATACAATGGTGCTCAGACTTGAAAAACTTGTGGTAACGTTCGGGTAGCACACATTTAAAATCTCTCATCTCCAGCATATACGGACTTTATTGACACGATGTCCAGATTAAATATCTTGTATTCTACTTCTGGCTCTAATGCCTTAATGTTTTAAAAGGTTTAAAACATGTTGATGCAGTTAGAGCAGATAAATCCATATCTGTAATTATAGCAAAACATTAAAAATCTGTACAACTAAATAAAGTATAAAACCAAAACGATCACTTACCAGTGTTGTTGATCTTGGAACATCTTCGAATGTGGGTTCATAATACGGCGAATACATTTATGTTGTTGTTGACGGAGTAGCAGCTTGAAGGTTACTAACGTTCAAGCAAAGATGTGTTGTATGCTTCCCAATTTTCGTCATTACGCAACCGTAGTTACACAACACTGTAGATGCGTGTGTGTGTGTGTGTGTGTGTTTGTGCGTGCGTGGGTGTGTGTGCGCGCGCGTGCGTGTGTGCGTGTGAGTGTGTGTGTGTGTGTTGGTATGCGTGCGCGTGCGTGCGTGTGTTTGTGTGTGTGTGTGCGTGTCTGTGCGTGTGTCTGTGTGAGTGTGTGAGTGTATGTGTGTGTTTGTGTGTGAGTGTGTGTGTGAGTGTGTGTGTTTGTGTGTGTGTGTGTGTGTGTGTGTGTGTGTGTGTGTGTGTGTGTGTGTGTGTGTGTGTGTGTGTGTGTGTGTGTGTGTGCGTGTGTCTGTGTGAGTGTGTGTCTGTGTGAGTGTGTGTTTGTGAGTGTGTGAGTGTGCGTGAGTATGTGTGAGTGTGTGAGAGTGTGCGTGTGTCTGTGTGAGTGTGTGTTTGTGAGTGTGTGTGAGTATGTGTGAGTGTGACTGAGGGTGTGTCTGAGTTTGTGAGCGTGAGTTTGTGTGTGTGTGTGTGTGTGTGTGTGTGTGTGTGTGTGTGAGTGTGTGTGTGTGTGTGTGTGTGTGTGTGTGTGTGTGTGTGTGTGTGTGAGTGGATGTGGGTGTGGGTGTGTGTGCGTGTGAGTGAGTGAGTGAGTGAGTGTGTGTGAGTGTGTGTGAGTATGTGTGAGTGTGACTGAGAGTGTGTGTGAGTTTGTGAGCGTGAGTTTGTGTGTGTGTGTGTGTGTGTGTGTGTGTGTGAGTGTGTGTGTGTGTGTGTGTGTGTGTGTGTGTGTGTGTGTAGTGTGTGAGTGAGTGTGTGAGTGAGTGTGTGAGTGAGTGTGTGAGTGAGTGAATGAGTGAGTGAGTGAGTTAGTGAGTGAGTGTGAGTGTGAAGGTGTGTGTGTGTGGGTGTGTGTGTGTGTGTGGGTGTGTGTGTGGGTGTGGGTGTGCGTGTGGGTGTGCGTGTGCGTGTACGTGTGTAGGTGGGAGGGAGGGTGGATGCGTGTGTGTGTGATGAATGGTTGATTCAATATACCACTTGAATTTTCATTTCAACATGCATATCAAGTTACTGAACGCTGTAATTGGGCAAACAGGAATCCATACAAAGCAATGTGTTTCTAATAATACGTTGAGATTACACAAACAATCCAGTTGTACTACCAGACCAAATTAACGTGTGGCTGTATTGGCGAGTTTTGCATTCGTTTACAGTTAAATTAGTAAAAAGACCTATACAATAACAAAAGAAAAAGGAATGAAAATGTACTCAAGGATGGTCACGTGGCTGCTGAACAGGATTTTTAAAGCAAGATACTAGAAACTAAAACTAGGGCTAGACCGTGTATGTTAAAGTCATGTGCGAGCCACGTAACCATAAGGAAGGGTGTCATAACCATCCTCCTTTCTGCGACGTTTACTGTACTGTACCTGATAAATCTTGCTCTCTGGCTTTGATATAACTTCGTATGGAGTGGTTCTAACAATTTTACGGTCAGGTTGTGCGTACACAGGTTCTATGCAATTTAACACTAACGACTTTAGTGTGTCGAAATTAACCACCTGGGAGTTTTTATAGTTTAAGGTGATTTCCTTAGCTGTACATAATGTGACGTATTTTTTTTACGTGTAGAGAACAGCTTGTACGCATAATTCTTAGGACCCCCGCTTACGAACTCCGTGATTCTACTCCGTAGACCTCCGCCTCATCGGTCATATCACCAATAAAATCACCAGTAGGTGGAACTCACTCACCAGGACTTAGCGTGAAAATCACGGAATCTGTATCAAAGTTCAGGACCTATTCAGCGAGCTTTTCCAGGTAACTATACAGCACCAGACTAGCATTGGCGGTTGTATAAGCTGCCAAGACGACATTGACAGTATTGAGCTGTTCGACCCCATCCTCGGGTCTAAGCCAGTTTACGAACATAACTTCCTCGCCGTAAGTCGTGAGGATCAAAAATAATTGTAGTTTGTATTAAATTATCCCGCTGCCCGAACTTGCCTCAAAATGAATTTAAAAATAATTTTGAAATTTGGATTTTTGCAAATTCTTACTTTGTCCAGCTGGACATCCTCCCTTTCCAAATACTCGCGTATGTATCGATCCTTCGATTCGTCATCGTTACACCATGAAGGCCAGTCCGAACACGTTTGCTTGATTTTAAGAAAGTTATCGACGTAACTTGAGGAATTGCTCCCACTCATACTGTTGTAAAGATCTAGAAAAATCATTACGTAAATTCGCAAATAAATTTTTGTAAATTGCATGTTTTATAGAAGCTCCGATGCATTTTAAAAATTAAGTTGTTTACCCCTTCTTCCGTAGTAAAGAAATCGTGAAAATTTCTTCGCAAGAATCCCACCAAAGTATCATTACTATTTGCAACCAATCACGTTAGATCGCGAATAGTCATAATTAATAATCCAATCACGCAGAACCGTGGATTATATATAAACGGTAGCAAGATGCGAAATTAGTTAGTTCCTGCTCGCTCTTTAGCGAGCACTTCAGTTAGTTCGTGCCCGCTCTTTGGCGAGCTCTTCCGTTAGTTGTCCCGACCTAGCTAGTTTCTGCCGTTCCGTCTTTCTGAGTCCACTAGTCTAGGTAACCGCGCCGCTTCATCAGTTTAAGACCCACTTGGGGAAAGCCTTAGAGTTTATGTTAATTATCACACCGCCTGCAGTGCTAGACTTCCTTTCTGTCCTTGCTGGAATTATAGAACGATCTTGTATATCTATAAAACATCACAACACATAATTACACAATCTCAGTCCCTGGTGCGTTAGCCCGCGAATACACACATATAAATACACCAGCCCCTTTTTACTTTTGGGAGTGATTCCCGTAAACTATTCAGACCTGTCCAGAAGGATTATCCCCTAAGGCGTAGGCCTTTAGGGGAAATTCGTTTACCAGCCTGTCCCTAAAGCGTAGGCCTGTAGAGATCGAGCTATCCTGTTAATTAACCCGAGATGCGACCGTCCGTTGAGGAGATTAAACTAGAAACAAACACATACACCTATCATAAACACGACCGAGCTAAGAGACTGACATATTATAGACAACAGATGGTACCGATATAATCACCAGAAGTTAAATCCTGTTAGATTAGTCCGACCCCTAGGTTGGACAAAACCACGAGGAGACCGCCCGTGTGTTAAGTCAAATTTTAATACGTTATTTCTAATCCGTACCCTGAACTCATCCTTTCCGAGAGTATAAAAATTACTTAGAGACCGCTAGGTGAATTATATTTCTGAAAGCCTGTATACCTGACTTGATTCGATTTGGATAATCACCCGGTGAATTTAGTTGTCCAAAGACAGATCACAGGTAAATTACCTAAAGATCAAAGTTTTCGTAAAAACAGAGATTGTGAATTTCTTTAGCCATTATTCTTAAACTACGTCATCTACATAAAATAGCATCTTCCCGAAACGATTTAATAGATTCTCATTTAAAAAGGAAAATTAGTTTTCGTTGCAAATAAACTCGCAACTATCCTTTTTCTATATTTAAAAAAAAGGAATAAACCGATTCTGTTAGTAAAGTGATTCTCTGAACGCAGGTCAACGTATTACTCTAACCGACATTAAATAAAGCGCTCATCCTCTTTAAACTCTCATACCCTTTATTTCTCGAACTCGTATATAAATAAAAAGTTTTTATATACATAAATAGTTAAAGCTTAAGAATATTGATTCTATTCTCTTTAAGACAAAATCAGATTTAATTATAATAGAAGATTATCAATAAGAAATTGATTTGCGAATGAATTATTGCAAAAGTCGATACTGTATTGGCTTTTAACTTTTGTAATCTAAATATAGTTGGTGGGAAGCTTCTTTCCGCTCCAACTCCGTATTACCTAAACGTTGGTTGTACTATAGACATCTTACTATCCTGACACCTGAGACCACCACCGTGTTAGGATTGACAATATCGTGTGCGGACCTGGAGGATTACCCCAGCCTGTTGTGTTTTGTTGTAAATAATTGTTTTGTTACATGTTTTTTTCCTTAGGTTAAGTTGAAATAAACGTAGAATAAGTAATATATTTAGAATTGTAAATTATAGGGAATTGTGCACGCTACAATTTATAGTAAACGCCGCCCCGTTATTTAAGTACTTACACTTGGCTCCTTAAATAAACAAAGTGAGTAAGTTTACATCTCACACTAACGTCTTGATTTGATTAGACATTAGTTACAAATGGACCCTAACGTTTGGGTTTACATTTGGCACTGTCGTATTGGTAAACTCCATACTCCCACACTTCAAAGGCTTCTAAAACTCGATACCCTAAATCTATAGCGTTTCAAAGTTCGTCCGCTACGTAAGTTCCGGTAAATTTACGTTCATCCTGAATATGTATGCAGTCATACTGAACATATTTTCAGCACAAGTTCTACACATGACAAGCGTTAATTTACCGTGCATTTTAAGAGGCAGAACAGGATGGTACAAATCTGTTGTTGGGAGCACGCTACATTTCACAAGGTCATCGACAGCACGCAAGTCAAGGTTTGAGCAGTCAGCACCAATGTGACGTTTAGGATGTCCCACCGAATACATGGAATATTTGTTCACATAGGAGTATTCAACCTGATTTGCACATCTTGTTCCGCCTTATAATACAATTTAATCTCATTAGTACGACCTCCGAAGAAGCTATCGCGGGGATTCAGAGGTGACTGATTCAGCACGTTGTTTGAGCTAGCAAACGTTCTTGTGTACGGATTTTGCTTTAAAAATGATCTTAATTCGCATTCACACATTTCTATTAAACCATAGTTAAAAGAACGTATCCTGTGTGATGTTGCCAACATTTTCTCACGACGCAAAAACGCTGTGCTCTTCTCGCGTTTACTATTACCAGCTTGTTCGAGGTAACACCTTTCACAATCGTGAAACTGGTATACAGTGTTTGGGTCGTGAGAAAACCCATCAACCAGGATAACTTCCCTTAACCACACTTCACTAGCGTTCTCGGATGCTGAATACGTCTGCCTTCAGAATTCTTGAGCCAGAGAAGCCGTTTAATAGCAATCCTCGCCTGATTGTAGCCCAATATGTATCCACCATTTGGGATGAGTCCTATAGTATTCTCGCGAATAAAGTTTCTACTGAAAATAAGGCTACAGGCACCAGCAATCGTGCAGCATTCCCTAAAGGGATAAACTTTGTTTTCGCCGACAAATCTCTTTCCAAAACTCAAGACAGACTTTTCTAAGGATACTCAAGTCTTGAATACAATAAAATAACATTTCGTTTTTGAAATTAAAACGAGCGCCCTTAGCAATTTCGTCATTGTACTACTTTATAAAGTCTGCTCGATCTTCGGAAGACATTTCGTCGACACCGTAAAAGTGCATGGCTGGTAAAACGCCGTCATAATCTTGGTTTTGCACTGTGTTAAATAGGTGAGGGAAGTGGCCTTTTGAGCTGGGGAAATTAAGGGTTTTAGGGAGTTTGGATAGGGCCATGGGTAGGAAGTTTAAGCTGTCTATAAATTTTACGTTGTTATTGCAGGCGAGGGACATGATTTTAGTACCGTTAGTTATGGTTTTAGTACTCCGTGCAGAGGGATTCTTTAGGATTTCGTTAAAGATGAATCGTCATAGGATCTGGGGTTGTGGGCTAGGGGCTACAGGTGAGGGAGAGAATATGTGCCGGCGTTGCCCGCAATGTCGGCAACCCTGCTCAATGTCTATATCGGAATGAATGCAGTGATTGCAGACATGCTGGGCAACGCATAACGTAGGTGTGTTAGCACTGTTAGTAGGCGTATCTTAGCGGCACCCGAAATCGTAAGAGACAAAAATAAAATCTTTTAAGGGGTTTTTCGAGTCCGCCGTGCTCTTCGACATGTAACAAAAATGACGGTTGGATGTTTCGGAATTACAGATAGGACAAAATGCAAAACCACATTTATGAGGCATCTTACCCTTCCATGCACTCACTAAACAAGTTCGACAACTTTGGAGGTTGCTGCAAAGACCGGTAAGTTTATGGTTCTGTAGGCAATGGTTTCTGCGAAAATCCCTATTACACGCAACGGTAGTCAGGAAACTAGCAATGGGGACTCTTATGACAACATGGGTAAATGTTAGGGCAATTCTGACGTTGGTTGCCGGGTCTAAACCGACAAAATTCGCAAAAATATTGTATTGAAAAAGCACTGGTTAAGCTAGTAATTACGTTATAATGCTCGTCTTCAAAAATTTAATGTAATACTTTACGCGTGGGACTTCTTGGACCCTCAAAATAAACTGACTGACCTAATTTGTGATTATACACAACTGTGTAATTAATTAAATAATCTTGAAATTGCTGTATGTGATCAACAGTGCCGCCGTTATTTAAATCTACATTATCGGCAGCACATAACTCATGCGTCCTCCGATCCAAAATAGCGCAAGCTTTTTTAAGGGCTGACAATCGAGGATCCGTCTCGGCTACAGCTATGGTCACCACTAATGCACGCCCTAAACATAAATTATCCATATTGTTGATAGTTATAATGCCCTTTTTACGTGCGCAAAACTCTACAAAACTGACACCCGTCATGCGTTCCCAACCATAACCCACATAGTAAAACAACTCAGTCTGCTTGAAAATTCAACGTATTGTTATTAAATAAACTTGCATTACTCTGCAAGATTTTCTCTAGTGTTGCCATCATCACGGTGGAGCTCAGTTGATCTACACGGCGGAAAGAAAATCCTATGGGTTTGCCCGGGAAATTGTCGTTAGTCAGCACCATACCAACCCGGTCCGCTGGATTAAACTCTGCACACCTTTTTGCCAGTAATTCATCTAACGAGCCCTGCAACAAAAATTGTAATTTTAGTAAAATGCATCTTAGTACAAAATAAATCAGATTGAAAATATACAATTTATTGTAGCTTACCTTAACCTATGTAATTGTGATTGATTGGCGTCACCATCATTAGATTTAAACACGCCTGTTTACGGTGCTGTTAAACTTCTTGATATACCTCTCTCCCGTTTTAAAATGTTTATTATCCTCAGCAGGTATTGCGTTACCACCATTGCCACAACCATATAAGCCTTCTGTTGTTGGTCAATCTGTATACTGCAATTGAAAATACAGTTTACGATACGAAAAATATGGGTTTTAGCTTTAAATACAAACACTTAAATTAAAAAAAAACGTATTGATTGTACTTAGAGCCCACGGGTCCACTTTCAGGTTGCGGAGATGTGTGGACAGCACAAACATCGCCATTGACTGGAGTTGACGATTTTTAAAACCAATACTTCGATTACTAACTTAAAATTACGATAATATTTAAAATATGATAGCTTGTATGGCAAACAATACAGTTTCTTGAGAATCGGTCTACTTACATCATTACGTCCGGCGTTTTTAAACAATGGGCCACCACCACAACCGCCTGTACTTTACCGTGCGTAGAAGGGGTTTAAAACAATATTTCGGTTACTAAAATTACGATAATGTTTCAAACATGTTATTACGTGCAACAAACAATACAGTTTTGATAATTGTTCTACTTAATCGTTAGGTCCGGCGTTTTTAAACGATGATGGGCCATCATCGCGACCACCACCTTGAACTTTAGCTACCAACTAGAGTGATAAAGAGGTGTTAACACCAAATTTTAATAAAATTGAGAAATTACTTACCAGTGATTAGTTCAAACTGAATTTTTTACAGCATCACGCAACTCCTGGAAACGTCCTATATCAACATCAGTTATGGTTTCACCACCAACTACACGATCAACAATGTGATAGTACTTGTGTACAACGTTGTCTTCAGTCATCGTTGCACTCTCGAAAATATTTAAAAGACTTGACATTGTAGCACAGTTTAACACAAAGTATGAACTGTAAATGAGTGTGAGAAGTGATGACACGCTGCTTGTATAGGTGTAAACAGGAATTTTTGCCGCACACAAAGAAGGTGTACATGATTGTATTTTCAATGCCGATTTTACTTTCTATGTAATTAATTAATTACGGTATTTTTCCAGTAGAGTTTTGAATATTGAATAGTGAAAGACTGTTACTATGGCTGTATGACGGGGAAAACTCACACCAAAATAATGATTTCAAATGTGCCCAATATAACTATACAACAAAACAATGTTAATGTCAATGTAAATATTCAACAAAATAATGTTAAAACATAATTTTAAAAATAGTTTAAATAATGGATTTAGATTTAATTAATTTTTGGCATGTAGGCGTGATTGTATTTTCAAGGTAGTTTTAGATTGTATGAATAGTGAAAGGATGTTATTGCGGCTTATGTTATTGATAAAAATCAGTTCAAGCTAATTACAGGCATTTTTGTCATGCACAAAGAACGTTGACATGATTGTATTTGCAAGATCGACTTTACTTTCTATGTAAATAAACAATTTCGAGTTTTTCCTAAAACATGTTAAAGCTTTCTTGATATTCAATCTGGCCATCATATCAACAAGGCACGGAGAAATGGATGCAAGGCAAGTTTCGATTTTTAATACGTTATATAGGCTTGTAGAATTATTTGCTGCCAGCCTTAATTTATAAAAAAATACCTACTTATACTTATACTTAAGTGATCACAGACACAAATCGTTAACATACGCGGTTTAACTTCAAAAAGGGTGACTGTTATTTACAGATTAATATTTGAAAACACATTAAAACTAACACCCGAAAGAAAAGACAAATTAGCGTTGGCTAATTCAAAAGAAAATGTACACGCAAGAATTATTTTGAAGACAAACTGTTTACAAACAAGGTATTTAATTAACCCTATCGATCTGACTCCATCCACACTGTACCTGTAACTATAACTACCTTTTCCCCCGATTTCAAAACTAACTACATTTACTCCCGCAATCAACCCCCATTTTTCAAAAATTATTTTGTTGGAACAGTTTCATATTAATTATTGAACGACATCTTAATTTTAAAAATATGCATTCGTCCGTAACAAGCGCTACATTTAGGTCTCAAGTTTAAACGTACCAAACAAAGACGTCTTTGATTGCATGTGTACCGACGTAATTAATTATTAACTAGTGACATTTTTACATCAAGAATGTGCGCATAAGAATTTACAATGAATCGTTACGCCCCTTCAGTAAAACACCTTTAAGCGTACACCTGCCAGTCAAACCTCAAACACATGTTTTCAACCCTTAGCCAAATATTAGTTACAAAAAAGTTACAAAATTCTGGGTATAAAATACGATATAAATGGCCTTAATGCACATCTTCGTCATCTTTCGTGCATTAAAAGTATTTACCTGTTAAATAGTTGCGGTCAATGCATAAACCAAAAATTCACAAATCATTGTTTATATAAGTACTTATACACAGGGTCCGTCAGTGAAACGGGAAATTTTGAATTACCCAATTTTTTCAGAAAATGTTTATCATAAAAACTTTTTTTACAAGTTTGAGTAGAGGAAAGTATGCCATTTTATGCCTTAAAAATAATTCTGCTCAAGTGAGAGCCATTTTGTGTAAACACTCTTCTAATCTAGATTGAACATTTTCCATTACTCGGCGGAGCAGGGCAGGGTGAATTCGCTAAATTTCTTGTGTAATGTTTATTCCTAATTCCGGAAAGGTTTGTGATCTATTACTGTATACCCTGGTCTTCAGAAATCCCCAATGGACAAAATCACATGCTGAAAGACAATGGGATCTTGCGGGCCACGAAATGTCACCAAGTTCCTTTAAAGCAGTCATAGACACGCGTATGACTTGTAGCACAATCACGCTGAAATTAATTGATGTCCAGAAACTCTTCCGTGGTAAATGTTCCGATCATGTGTGTAGCCGTTTGCCCTAACAGTTGCGGTGTCTCCTCTATCGCCTTGAAAAAAATATGGCCCAATAATACCAGATGATGAAATTGCACACCACACTGTAAGTTTCTGACTATGGAATGGCTTTTGGTACATCTCTCCAGGGTTTTCGTCATTTCAATAGCGACTATTCTGCTTGTTTACACATCCGTTTAAATGGTAATGTGCTTCATCTGACATGAACATGTGGTGAATAAAGTTTTCATCGTGTACACGTCGCAATATTTCTTCGCTGAAAATCCTGCGAACAAGCATATCATCATCTTACACTACAGAACGCAGTGGACTACGTTTGAATGCTACTCGCACTCTATCAATGTTTTCCTCCGTTCTTATAGACCTTATTGCCCCTTTATGCTTCAAGTTTAATGTGGAGCCAGTTTCTTCAAACTTCAACCTGTCCTGCTCCACCGAGTAATGGAAAATGTTCAATCTAGATTAGAAGAGTGTTTACATAAAAATGGCTCTCACTTGAGCGGAATTATTTTTAAGACATACAATGGCATAATTTCCTCTACTCAAACCTGTAAAAAAAAGTTTTGAAAATAAAAATTGCAAAATTTCCCGCTTCACTGGCGGACCCTGTATAAACTATGGCTTATAAAGTTATAAAACAGGATAAAGCGATATCTTTTCCGTTGGTTACACCTATAACGGAAACTGTAATCAACATTTAGATGTACACTATGAGTGTTACTACTCCTTCATGCTTAATTTTTTTAACAGTATTTCGGTACTTTTGCAGCATATGGTATATTTTTCTTGAGGATCTGCGTTTCCGTTGTTCAACTAACCTAATCCTTTATGAATACACGCAACCGAATCACTACCAATTTATGCCAATGTTACATTAGTCACACACAAAATTTAAACTGATTGTTTTTCTAACGGAATTTTGGACCATAATGTTCTTTTGACTGTGTTCTAACGCGCTTTCGTAACAATTTTTTGTCATTATGGTTGAACCAAAGGCTTTAAAGGTTTTTCAATTCCTTACCAAAGGTATCAGGCAACTATTTCTTAATTACCTCAATTTTTAACAATGTTGTTTATAGAAGAAATACAAGAACTCTATGAAAACTCCAGTTTTAAGCCTTTACCGCAAAATGTAACAAGGAAATTTAATGGTAATGCATCTAACAATAAAATCAAATAAGTATGTTCATCCATTTTAGTTACAAAACCTACACGTAAATCATCTCATGTAGGAACAAAATCAAATATTCCGTCACAGCTCAGCATTAAACCAAAAGGATGGGGTTTGTTTTTTATAGTATATGTTATATAATATTAATCATAATTTTACAGTTAGTCCTGTGAAAAATAAATCAAATGTAAAGAGTACACCAGGAAAATTTGCTCGTAAAAAGTTATTTGCGACAACACAAAAAGAAATTGTGAAACAACCGTTTAAAGTCAAATGTGTTACTAAGGTAGCAATTAAATGGTTATAATAAAAAAATACTTATAAAATACTTTCAGGTGCAGACAAAAATTTCCTCATTTAACAGTCACATTCCTCTCATAAGTATGAATGATTTAGAAAATCAAATACCAAATCATCTAGACTTTAAGAAACTTGATAAGTACAAAAATAAGCAAGTCGTCAGTAATTCAGCTAAAAAGTATTTAAGGCATATAAGTGACATTGAACTACATAGTTTGAATACATCAGATGAACTTACTAAGGTTACATCATCAGGTGAAAAGGAATTTATTGAACTAGAAAAAAAGTGTAAAATAAAAAGTAAAAAGAACAGTAAACCTAATTTAGAAAATAAAATTATTAATTTATTAACAAATGAATCTAAAGAATTTGCTAACTTACAAATGAAATTTCAACAACTACAAGTAGATTTTGAAAATTTTACAGCAAAACATATAAAAAATATGAAAGAAATTGAGAGTTTGTTATATCATAATGGTGATATAGATAAGAAAGTTAGTTTTGATGTTAATACTCAGAATAAAGTTACAGTAAAAAAAGATAACGGTATGGAGCAAGCTCTTAATATGTATAATTCACTTAGGAAGACCTGTAAAACAATATTATGCACTCCGAAAGTTGATAGAGCTTGCTTACAAACCTCAAAAAATATGAATAAGAATAAGAATGATTTATCATTGAAACTGCAGGCGCAATGTTTATTACTTCAAGACACTCCTGCAAAATAATTTAGATACTGTGTTCATTTTATGTAGCTGACATAAAAATTTTTTTAAATAAATTTTTACAAATGTACTTTATATTTTATGAAAGTCTGAGATAAATAAAATTAGTTTTAGTTATTGTTAAATAGTAATTTTAATTCATTGCAAAATTTACTGTGCTGTGTTAGGATTGATGTTTTCTATGTATTGCAGAAACTTGAATATTATACATAAATGTAATGAGTCGTAAGGTACAAATCATAAAAGGTGTTTGGAATTTCAAGGTCAGTTAGGTAAATCTTGACCGTGTTAAGATTTTAACAGTGACAGTTTCTCGATGTTGGCATTGCCTAGAATATTAACTTAACTGTAGCAAACGTGTATTACAAGGTGCATCAAGTTTTTATCAATACTTTCTAATTTAACATGTTGAGGGATACCTTGTCATTTTGAGAGTTTCAAACTTATACAGTATCTAGTATAGATCAAGATGCAGATCGGCGTATTGTTACATTATAATGATTGAGTGAGTTACTATGGAAGTACGCTGATTGGCGTTATGGAGCATTTTTTCCTATTTTGAAATGATTTGGTATTTTTTTGAATAAAACAAAAACTGTCCTTTGAAAATTATACTTTATTATTATTCCATTGAAATAACAAAATAAAATAAACTACTTCACTTGGCATTTGTGCCAATCTTCGAATAGTCTGGACATAAAGGCAGTTTACTGAAGTATCCTTTGCATCTATTGTTTCCTTACGCAAATCATTTTTTGTGCACATTCTACATCTTAGAAATGTAGATAATTTCATGACATTTCTTTCTTGTAACCACCTCAATCGATCTCCGAGCCATAGAAAACGAGATTTTTGCAAAAATCTGAATTTCGTAATCTTTGACTTTGAATAATATTTAAGTCTGGCCGCTATCGTTCTCTATTTTTACAAAAAAATTAAGCGATTAAAAAAAATTTCTGCCACCATCTTTTTAAGTTAAAATGACTGGGACTAATTATGTAAAACAAAAAACCCTTACAATGACAATATTATGCAAACACTTATATTCCAAAATCTAAAGAGTGTAAAATCTAAACTAAAAAAAGGAGCAGATGAGCGGATGGTGAAGTATACACGGGTTGGGTGTTATACCTGATGCTGGTGCATTCCAATAATAACTGTATTAAATGATTATTTTATAGAATTTAAAAAAGTTGATTAATCGGTTCGTAAACGATTTTTCGATTATTTGTACAAACACGGATAATTTTGAATTACTAATTTGACCTAGATTGGTTAAAAAAACATTTTTATGTATTTTAATAGAAATCTGTATTATCGCCTTCAAAATAGGCTCCTTTTAAGCCAATACAACCATGCCAACGGTTAATCAAATTTTCCATACACTTCTTATAGGCCTCGGCCGGAATGGCCTATAGTTCCTTTAGCGAATTTCTTTTTATAGGCTCAATCGACTTATGGCGCGTTCCCCGCAGCCGATATTTGAGTTTCGCAAACATGAAAAGGTGACAGGGAGCCAAATCTGCGGGTATGATGGTTGAGGGATGACTTTTCTTTCGTGTTTGGCCAAAAATTCAGTCACAATCAGGCTAGAATGTGACGGCGCATTATCGTGGTGAAAAATCCATGAACTGTCTGCCCACAAATCCTGAGGTTTACGACGAACTGCTTCACGTAGACACCTCAACATGGCCAAGTTATTGACCGTTTGACCCTCTGTATCGAATTCATGGTGATCCACGGCACGGTAATCGAAGAAAACGATAAGCATCACCTTGATTTTCAATCGACTTTGATATGGTTTTTTCTGTTTCGACTCGTTTTTGGCGCGCCATTCGCTAGATTGTTGGGCAGTTTCGACGTCATATTCATAAACCCACGTCTCGTCACCTGTAATGATGCGTTTTGATGAATGTAGGGTCAATAGCTACGGTGACAAGCATCTTTTTTGCGGCCTATACTCGACGCAAAAAAATCAGGTCTTGCGGTACGAGTCTGGCGGCGATGCACTTCATATTCAAAACATCACCTAAAATATGTTGAGTCGGTCCATAAGAGATTTTGAGAGCTTCTGCTGTCTCTCTAATGCAAACACGACGATTTTGGAGCACAACTTCCTTCACTTTTTCGATGTTATCGTCATTAACGGAGGTGGATGGACGACTCGCAAGAGATAAGTTTTCTACGACCTCACGACCCTCACTGAATGCTTTATGCCATTCAAATACTTGCGTTCTCGCAAGGCAAACTTTTCGCGTCGTAAACAAATGGCTCCCAAACACATACTAATTGAAGTATCCGCTTAAACTTCACAAGAATGTCAAATAAAGTTGTACCAACCTAGAAAAAGATTTTCAAAATTCAGTTTACGCGCGGCGGTCAAATTTGATCAGCAGGTATATAAAAAAGAAAATATTTCTTTTCCTGTCCACTTTGGTCATTAATAATAATAATAATAAACTAACACTGATAATAAAATACTTATCTTTTTTGGGGTTTTTTAATGGTGTACTTTAAATTATACAAATTTGAAAAATTTTTCAAATTTGAATTTGCATTTTTTGACCTCGTTGCATATTTCATGAAATTTGCAAACTAGTTATCCGATTATCTGATAATTACTATCAACTAAACAGAATCATTGTAGAATGCAAATTAATTTTATTGAAAAGTTACAAAATGCAGATTTTCTAATATAATAATAAATCATGGGTATTATATTAAAAACATAGAAAAATTCTAATACTATATATTAGTTACATTAACTTGAAATATATATTATGTTTACTTATTCATGGTTATTACATGATTTACCAGTATGACACACTGAATTGCACGAATATTTACTTTTAACACATTTCCATTTATTTGTAATGCATCCCCGTGTACAATTGCACCTCCAGTAGCCTTGTCCGGAACCTACAGAGTCCATACGTACAAGTGTCCTTATATTCTTAGGCACGTTACTGATTTTCATTTTCTTGAAACTAGTCGATTGCAAACAGTTTCTCTCCAACCATGTATTAATAATCCCATGCTTTGTTCCTACTCTAAATTTCCCTTCTTTTTCTTCTATAACTACTCCAATCAAGTTAGCTGGATCCCCTCTTCCTCTGTCAAACTCACTAATACCTATAATAGAAAACATAAAGAGAAATAAAATAAAGGAGAAAAATACCTTACATTATTTTTTTACCTATTAAAACATTGTCACCTGTCGCTAATGGTTCAAGTCTTCTGTTGGACATCTCTACCATTTTCCTGGCTTGTTTTAATATACTTTAATGAGCGATCCTTCTTAGCTTCAGAGCTGGATGTTCTTCCTCTTCAGAAAGTTCTGCTCCTTCATTAGTAGGACTGGCAAAGTCGTTTTTATCGTTACCTAGCACACTCATGCCTGTATAAGCAAAACATAAATAAGCAAAGAGAAAGAAGTAAATATCCATTTCTTGCTTGTTGATGCTCGTTTATGGTTATAATATTAGATTTTCTTCTATATTTTCATCTATTACTATGTATGCTTGCTGTATAAGAGATTCAAAATCAGTTCCGTTGTTTGATAAATCAGCAGCTAGCTCTTCTTCATTTCTATTTGCTCCTTCATTGTTATCAGTTGGATTTTCTTCAATATTTTCATTCATTATCGTAACAACAGTATCCACAGTTAACTCTTCTTCGTTTTTATTTGTCTGTAGTAGCTGTTCTACATCCTCCTCTAATATTCCGTTAGAAATTGCTTCCAAAAATTCTTGTGGCACCTTAGAGCGCAAACCAAGCTTTGGGTTTTGTCCAAACATAGCTTTATAAGGCTGCATCTTGATAACTTCATGATAATTCGTATTCAGTGCCCATTGAACATATCGTAATCCTGTAGACCACGATGAAGTCTTATTATCACGCATCCACGCGATTAATGAGTCTTTCACACTAGAATTGCTCTACACAGCCTTGACTTTGAGGGTGCCTAGGTCTGCCGTTCACTAACAGCAAGTCTTGCCAAAGGGTTGCTAACTCTTTTATGATTTTTGCAGTGAATTCTCTGCCATTAGCAGATTGCAAAACATGTGGCGCTCCAAAATCAGTGAATATTCCGAATAACTCTTTTGCTACTTCACTTGCTTGCTTACAAGTCAAAGGCCTCAATAAACTGAACTTCGTCAAATGTTCTTTATAGTGCATTATGTACCTGTATGAACCGTCAGGTATCTTTGAAAATCGATTAAATCCACTTGTGCTCTTTGATTCAAATCACGGGTAACTAACGGACGAACTACAATGCCAGCTTGTGTACTTTTCTTAGTTTTTTCTGTGCAACGCTCACATTGTTGAATATGCATTTTAATCATGAACATCGGAGTTGAAAAATCTGGAACACTGGAACTGTGGCAGGATCTGTAACAAACAAAATACACCCACGTACCACACAAAATTAAAAAACACCGAACGCGTTTCGATAGCTACGCTATCATCATCAGCAGTCATATATACCATCAGCGAGTAACGCTTCGTTGCTAATCCGGTGAAAGTGAAAGTGAAAGTTATGAAAGTTTAATGAGCTCAGAGTAGCCTAAAGGTCCTTGATTATCATTATTAGAATTTGTTTGTTTTTGAAGATCTCTAAACTTTCATAACAATCAAGTTCGTGCTTATTACTAACATGTTTGATTAATGATACCTCATCTATTACATGATTTTTATCAAACATATGTAGGGCTACGGCAGACTTGTCCCAACGTTTGTATTTTATATCAGCTAAATGTTCTTTAAAGCGAATTTTGATAGGTCGCTTAGTTTGCCCCACATATGTTTGTTCAAAATTAATCTTATAAATTCCCGACCTATCCTGCTTATCCACTTTATCTTTTGGATTGCCTAAAAGAGTTTGCAAACTATTATATTTGCATAGTGTTCTGCAACCTTTTTGTATGTTTTCTTTTCTCCTTTATGTCCGCAAGCTACGTGCAAATTTCGGATAATATTCACTGCACGATTCTTGGTTGTCATAATTCTGTTGTCTTTAATACGACACACTTTCGGTACTCCTGCTAAGTTTATGGATTTAAATGAACTTTTTATATGATAAAATTTGCGATCTTTGTTGACGTTAGGTTGTTGTTGATTTATAGATTTTAAAATTTGCATTACATCGTTTTCCTCCTTTTCCGTCCACAAGAGGCTTTTCCTTTCTGCCGTTGTAATTTCAGACATTTTCTTATGCCCCTTTTACAGGTGAAAACCTTAATAACAGCACTAAAAGTACTTCCGCACTGGTCACAACATTATAACTTTGAAAAACATAACCTATAATATTCAATTTTGCCGTATACGTGTAGTAGGCTACAATATCAATGCCAAATTCATGTAGTCAGCAATGTTTAGCACGTTTTCATGTAATAAGCAGAGTCATTGCCGATTCCATGGATAAGGCAAAATTTTGCCGTTTACATGTATTATGCACTTCCGCGGATTCGGCGTAACATATATATATATATATATATATATATATATATATATATATATACAAGAAGCTTGAATTTTTTCAATAAGTTATGTACATATTTAATTAGAAAACATTTAAATTAAACGCGGCAATTTCCAAATGCATAAATGAATTGTAGAAAGAGGGTAAATAAGTTGTTGAAATGACTTGTAGTTTTAGTAAGTAATTGGTTGTTGTCGCTGAGGCACAAGTGACGGTAGTATATAGTCACGCTGCCCTATACAAGTTAGAAAATATAATAAAAATTAGTTGGTATTGTAATAAGGAAGTAAAAAGAATATTGTCAAAAGTTAAAAGGTTAAAGTGAAAAAGAGTGCGTCCTTGCTAAATAAGTGACGCAATAGTATAAAATAACGCGTTTGTGCATATTGGAGGTTATCCACAATCGGTTTTAATTTGAACGAAAAATATAAAATACGATAATCGATCCAGTGTAATAAATCAGTAGATAAAGAACAATAACCAGAAAAGATTAATTTGGCTTTGCCCTGCCGTTTATAGTTTGCTGGCAGTTTGTAGTGAAACTGCCTCATTGAAGTGCTAATTAAATCTTACAAAAATATTCAGAAAATATCCATCGAATCGATAGGAGGGAATTGGAGTTGTATTGGTTAGCACTAAGCTTCTAAAGAAGATAGTTGGGGAAAAAGAAATACGGCGCCCGGATCAACGGAGTAATCCCATTTTCCTCCAGAAGTAACAAGTAAGGTTACTAACTGTGTAATAAAAGAAAACGTTTGTGTTTTAATTTTTCTTAAATTGTGTTTAATAATCAACACTGAATGGAATCAAAGTTTATTCACTGCTGATAAAGAAATTATGTGCATGTTAGATAATAAGAAATACGAAATATCATAATAATACCCAGAGTTTAATAGGACTGTTTTTTATATGTTATTGAAAACAAAGCATTTGTGCATTTTTGAGTTTAGTTAAATTAAATTAGTGTAATGTTTGATTTATTTGTATTATTAACCATTACGAATATTAAAAGCTTTAATACAGAAGGATGTAATTTCAATAAAGTTGCAATTATCATATACATTTAAGAGAATCAGTTTGAAGGTATTTTTGGTAATTGATAACAATAATGATTTCTTTTAATAAACAAGCTAGCCGGAGTAACCAGATCAGAAAAGAATTTGTTGAAACAGTTAATTTACGCAGACAGAAACCTGATAGCAAGTAAGTCAAATTTAAATTAATGAATGATATCTTTGCGAGTTGAAACGACCCAAATTAAATTAAAAGGCAACCATTTTAAATTCTCACGAAAACAATACGATTTTTTATTAAAGGATTTTGAAATTATTAAAAATTGTAAAAGAACCCTACCGATTCTCGTGTAAACAAGCAAAAGGAATAGGTCCATGTTTACGCCCGTAGCATACAATACATCACTTTCCTCTTCGCTAATATCCCTAAATCGAAGTGAACGCGCTCTAGTTCGCTTTCGTTCAATTTGGGTCTCTTCTAAATCTGAATATGCTTCAGCTTTTTTTCTTTTTCTGTTACCTCAATTAAATCATCTTTAAAATAAACATAATAGATAAAATTTTGCATTCTCGAAGAAAATTTTCGGTAACATGTTTTAAACAAGTGTGAGACTGTCTCAACTCAGAAATTCTGTAGCGTATACCATTTGTTTAAGCCATTTAGCAGCGATGGTAGCTTCGCGAATTACCTATTTAAGAGAAAAAGATAAATTAATTTTAAAGGTTATGATTATGGAGACAATTAATTTAGTATAATTATAGTTATATAATATGCACTAAAGCATAATTCCCCTACGCCGAGTAATGTTAAAAAGTACATACCTTATTATTAAACAGTATAAGTTTGCGCGGTATAACGACAGATTCAAACAAAATGGCTCTGAAAAGTGGAAACAATGAAAACCTAAAAACACTACCATAAATCGCATGACTCGAGCAACAGCCGCGGTTTTCGTGCTCCCCTGTCGGACATTGGACATGTGCGCAATATTTTTTTTAACCATTCTAGGTTCCATAAAATGTCCTTTCAAATAATATACTTACTTGTCTTTGTCTTATTTCACTTTGTTTTTTCAAATTTGAAATTGTTTAATTTTGCATGGTAATCGTTCAACTCTAACAATGTAAATGAAGAAATAGCCATAGATTTTCATTATAATAGCTTCAATGTCGCAGTCCTTGATGCTTGAATACAGTTATGAAAGATGTGTCTTTTAAGTAACTGCTCAACTTTATGAAAGACATTATTTTGGCCATGTTTTACTGCTCCCCCAAAACTGCAATTTTTGTTATCAGTGCACATTGCCTTTGTTGTTAATTCCTATTTGTCAACCGTTTTAATAATATATTCGGATGTAATGTCTGAAGTTTCACCTAGAAGACCTTGAACTTCCAAAAAATTTATCACACGTACAAGACAGTCGTAAACGAATCCTTTTCGCGCCAGACTTTATAATGAATACTACCTCATAAGCGGGACCGCGTACTATTTATTTAAGTCGACAAAAGTGCTGAAAAAGTGGTGTAAATTGTAGAACTTATGATGTTATCTTATTGTTTTGTCTTATCTGAAGGTTGCTTCGTAATTTCTAGACTGATTAATTCCTTCTAAACAATGAAACATCAGAAACGGGATAAAAAGGGGACTTCTTTATAAATACGAAAATTTATGCAATATATTAAAATAATTACTTATAGAAAATGATGTGCTCAAAAAAGGGACTATCCCGTATAACACGAGACGAGTGATCGCCTTATATCAAACAGTAGACGTTTTACCGGCCTCCAGGACTTGTGATCTTCACTGTGCTCAGTCCGTAAACGCTGACGTTGACCGGTAAAAGTGACCTATCGTTCTTAATGCTTAATGGACTGTTACAAACGCAAATGAAAACGAATAGTTTTGGTAGTGCAACACTGACAATTCGGTAGAGAATGATGCCAGGTAACTGCAGTGGGTGCAAATCTAAATGGTGGTAGGTCTCTTAGCGGTAAAATTAGAATTATTGAAGTCCGGCCAGAAAAATGTTGTATTAAGACCACCCCAACACTACCGGAAGCAACAGTCTTCGGCCAAAAATCAGCTGGTTTGGCATGGCCAGGAGCCACTTAGCTTGGCCCATGTTTACTAGGGTAGGATGGTTCATTATAGTTTATTTTGAGCAGTTCTGGTAGATGTAAGCTTACTAATTGCTATCTACAGAATTTCCACGACCTTCATATGTTGGTTACTACAGGTCAATGAACGGGAAGATAACCGCTTACGTTTATTAATTAAAAGATTATTTTAATTGTATAGGGAAACCAAATAAGTAAATTAATACTTCATTATTAAAAAAAGTATCTTTTAAATCGGGTATACTTTTGAAAAATATAAGCAAATATTCCTAAGCATAAAAGAAGTCATATCCTCCATTTAAGCCAAATCATACCTCTTACCGCTTCCAATTATTTCGGTGTACTATGTAAGTAAATAGGAAGGCTATCTACAACTAAATAGTGTATAGGTATACATGGTGTCAGTAATACCCCGGTCCACATAAAGCAGATTGATGTTGAGTAAGGTTCAGTCAGAGTCTGGGTGACCAGTAAATTTGCTTTAGTAAAGCCCGTAATTCCTGCCTACCGATAATTTCTTGTCCACTCGTAATATTTGACCGCTCAAAAATGTTTAGCTAGCTTGTAATAACTGGCTGGCAGTGACGGCAGTAGCCCAAGTCCGGCCCGGAAAATATGGCACAGCCAGGGTCGGGTCAGAGGTCTGTTCGGGTCGGGTCGGCCAGATTTCAGACCCAATTCCCACTTTTAACATCTGTTGCAAGTTTTGTGATTCGGGGTGGAATTTCGTGGAAAGTTGGATCTCCCGGGCTTCTAGTTCGTTGTTTACTGTGATAGTGATGTAATCCACTAAAGCAGGTAAGTATAAATATTGTTTTTATGCGATATCAACTTGAGAATAGTTTGCAGCATTTTTAAAACGACCTAGAGAATTGTTAACATGATGTTTGTGTGAGTGCGCCAGCATGCGAAGCTTGTATATGTGTCTGTAATCATGACTGAGCACATTAGTACATTTTTTCGCAACATCCTTAATATGGGGAAAAACCTTGTGTAACCTTAACATTTAGATTTTAACTACCTAAGAAACCCTTTTCAGTCGTTTTCCAAGAAAATTAGTGTATAAATAAAGATTATTGACAATACTGGACCTAAACGATGAATAACACCATAACATTTAGTTCTGTCTCTGGTACCAGAACGACAAATACAAAAGCGTCCCGACCAACACTAGCATTATAAAATAGGCGGAAGATATGTATATCGACCTTTTCCGAATACTACACCGGAAGTAGAAATGGTAAGCCATTCCCGTTGGAAGCTGTGTATACCCGAAACGAAGTGATCCAACATACTAAAAGAGCTGTACTCAGAAGTCCCATGGTGAAATAAAATAATGTCATCACCGACCTAATTGGACTGTTGCTGCGTACAAAAAAGGACCATAAATTTATACACGTTTTCTAAAACCGACTAAATAACTGGGTCGAAATGAAACCACTCCGTCAAGCTACCAGTGAACCCATCATACAGTCATTTAAGGAACAAGTAATTTACCGCTCCCAAGAACCTAATCTCCGATAATGGGCCACCGGTAAGGTAATCCGCGTATTCCTAAAAGAGCATGCAATTCTAAATCGCTTAACACCTCCGTGTTCACCCCTAGTTAATCCTATAGAGGTAACCAATAAAATGATTGGCACGATGGTTTTACAAAGAACAATAAAAAGAAATTGGACATTCATCTTCCCGAAACAGCATTCGCAATCAGTAATGTAATTCACGGGATTGTGTCCGGTATTCTTTCTTTCTTTAGCCTTTTTCTATTCGTTAGCAAAGCTCTGAATATAGGCCTCCCCCAGTTCTTGCCATGTATGTCTGTTCTGTGCAACTCTCCTCCACATCAATCCCGCATGTTTTTTGAGATCGTCTCCCCATCTCATTTGAGGTCTTCCTCTTCCACGTTTCCCTTCGTATGGGCGCCAACTCTGGATGATCTTGTTCCATCTGTCATCTTGCAGTCTTTCATTATGTCCTGCCCAACTCCATTTCAACTGCGCTGCTTGCTTCGCTACATCTATCACCTTTGTCTTATTTCTAATCCATTCATTTCGTTTTCGATCTCTTAATGTGATCTGGAGCATTTGCCTTTCCATGGCCCTTTGGCATTTCTTTAGTTTGTCGATGTTGCGTTTAGTAAATGTCCATGTTTGTGCTCCGTAGGTAAGTGTGGGCAGGATACAAGTATTGTATATCTTAACTCGAAGATTTAGTGGAATTTTGTATTTTTCAGTACATACGATAGCTTGCCAAACGCCATCCATCCTATTCTGACACGGCGAGTTATTTCTGCGGTTTGATTTTCTTTATTAGTTTTTATTAGTTGGCCTAGATAGATATATTCTGAGACATATTCAATTAGTGTATTGTCTTCTGTAATTACAGGATCTTCGTTGGAGTTCGTCATAACTTTCGTTTTTGATATGTTAATTTTAAACCTTTCTCTTCAGACATTTGCTGTAGATCCTTAATCATATCGCAGAGGTCTTCATGTTTATCCGTTATTATTACAACATCATCAGCGAATCTCAGATGGTTTAGTCTTTTGCCATTAATTAGTATACCTTTGTTGTCCCAACTGAGTTCTTTGAATATGTCCTCTAGTGCCAGGGTAAACAATTTCGGCGAGATGGTATCGCCCTGTCGCACTCCTTTTTGATTGGTATTTTGTTAGTTATTAGGTTTTCATCTAGTTGCACGGTTATTGTTGCGTTTTTGTTTATGTTTTCCAAGAGGTTTATATATCTGGAGTCGACCCTACAATTAATGAGTGCTTCTTTTATTGCCCAGAATTCGATGGTATCGAATGCCTTCTCAAAATCTACGAAAGCTAAGTAAATTGGCATATTATATTCGTTGGTTTTCTCTATCAGAGTTCGCAGTGTCATCAAATGGTCTGTTGTACCGAACCCTTTCCTGAAGCCGGCCTGTTCGACCGGCTGATAGTCATCAATTTGTTCGTTAGTCGAATCATTATGATCCTAGTCAGTAATTTGAATACTTGTGACAACAGTGCTATGGGTCTGTAGTTTCCTAGAAGTGATGGATCGCCTTTTTGTAGATTAGTTTAACCAATGCATTGTTCCATGTTTTTGGAATTGTGCCTTCGCTGATACATCTATTAAACAGGGTTTTCAGTTGCGATAGGATTTCTTGTCCCCCTTCTTTCAGTAGTTCTGGTATGATTTCGTCTTCACCGGCAGCCTTGTTTCGTTTGATCATTTTATTGAGTTTTCTATTTCTTCTTCGGTGATTTCTAGTATTTCCTCCGAATTTGCATTTATGACTGTTTTGAGAGCACTTTTTAGAGATTTCTGAAGGTTCACATTGGGAACTGTATAGTTTTTATAGTAAGTTTCCGTTTCGGACTTAATCTTATCTCTATCAGTTATTTTATTTCCTTGGCTGTTTGTTAGGATTATGAACTTTCGTTTTTGTTCTTTGTTTTAAGCTTTTAAAGTTTCGATTTTCTTGTATGATGTTTTCAACGTACTCTTCTTGTCGTTTCTTTGTGTCTTGCTTGATTTGTTGTCTAATTGCTTTGTTTAGATCTTTATATTCATTTGTGTTTCTTTTGTCTGTTTTTAGTAGCTCTCGTCTCTTTTTTAGCATGTCTGTTGCTTCCTGACTTATTTTTCTTTTTATGGTGTTATTTTTTGTTGTTGCTATGGCCTTTCCCGCTTTTATTAGATTCTTTGTAAATTCTGAGGTTAGGCCCTCTAATGTTCCTTCGTTTTTGTCCTTACTTAGGTTGTTTTGTAATTCGTTTCTATATGAGTCTTGGCGTTCTATCAGTAGTTTCCTGTCTATTTGTGGTCCCTTTTTGCAGTATTTTGTTCTGCCTGGTTTTCCATGTACTTCTATTTTTGCTCTTACCATTCTATGGTCGCTTCCTACGGATATGCTGTTCAAAACTGTTACATCCTTAATGATTTGCTTTCTGTCTACTAGAACATAATCTATTTCATTTTTTGTGGTCCCATCTGGGGACATCCAAGTCCATTTACGTTGAGGCTTTTTATTGAAGAAGGAATTCATTGCAAACATCTTTTTTTCTTCCAGATAGTTCATAAGCATTTCTCCTCTTTCATTCCTTGTACCGTATCCAAACTCTCCCATTTTATTTTCACTTTCTTCGCCTTTCTGTCCGAGTTTAGCGTTTAAGTCGCCCATCACTATCGTATATGTTGTTTTTTGTGAGTTTTTTGCTTTTGTTATTAGCTCATAAAAGTCCTCGACTTCTTGATCTTCATGAGTGGACGTCGGTGCATATACTTGCACAAGCTTTATACTTGTTTTATTGTTTATGTTTATTACTAACATTGCTACTCTTTCCGAAAAGCCTACATAGTTGCTAATCTTATCTATTAGTCTTTTGTGTATCAAGAACCCTACTCCATACATGTTGTCTTCGTCTTTGCCTTTGGTGTATAGGATGTTACCCGAGGGAAGTTTTAAGCATTCTTCTCCTTTCCTTCGGGTTTCCGCCAACCCTACTATGTCCCATTTTATGTCATCGAGTTCGGCTTCCAGTTCGCTTAGTTTGGTGTCTTTTAACAGCGTTTGTACATTGAACGTGGCTATCATCATTTTTGTCGTGGGTTTGTTGTTTCGTTTAGTTTTCGTGATGTTGTTGTTGTTAATCTTGTTTGTTTTTGGTTGGTGTGACGAATTTTTGCCTCCCCCAGAATCCCTGAGGCAGACCTTTCTCTTAAAGGTGTGGGAGTTGTCACTGTGTGATCTACCCACCTGGGGTATGTATCCATTCTTTTTGAAACTCGTCATATTTATATATAACTGCTAACTGCAGGGGTAGTTAGATATAAAACGCCGCGCTATCTTACTGCGTGTTGGCGAGTTGGTGGAGGATGTGAGTAGGTAGGATTAAATCATATGGATAGGATTGTGGGTTTAGGACATGGTTCCCTCTGTATTAGGAAGTGAGGGGGAAAACCAAGGCTCGCGTAGGCAGGGTCGCTTCCCTGAAGTAGACCTGTCTTCTGTCGGGGTCACAGAGAGTGCCTACCCGCTACCTATATTATTACGGTATTACTTACAAATTTATGTCGAGAACTCGGGCTACAGGCATGACCATGTTAGAGCAGGAACGGCATATAAAAGCCTAAGAGGTTTACAGAAACTTGCCAGAAATTCAATAGCACAAAATTTTGAAGTACAAAGATATCGAAAAATTCATTACATTTCCAACAAGGTCAAATTACTTTTCGGCTAAATTAGCAGTAAAGAATGACGCCGCGTACTTTATCACAAAATACGGTCCCCAGCAATCGTAGAACTTCGAAACGAGACCAAACAAAAAGCGCTGTTATCAATCCACTACTAATCACGCGTAACAACAAACCAATGCGAAGCAATAAAGGTTAACGTCAGTACTGAAAATTGTCCTGCATTTGAAATGGCTCCCTTTGCACCACCAACTAAGAGACGCTGCTGCAACTTTTCCTGGAGACCGATGTGGCCTGGCAGACCAGACACCTGGTAGATCGGGTGCGCGGTCTAAATTAAGTTTTTGCTGGAGATAATCCCGTCAATCAGTGAGTTCCGGTGTTGATATGCGAACGCTATTTCGAGAAGGTGAACATCCTGTTCCTTTTTATTGTTCTTCGTAAACTGAGCGACCATCGTGTCAGACACTTCATTGTTTCCCTCTGTCAGGTTAGCTTCGGGTGAATACGGATATGTTAAAAGGCGTCAGATTACATGCTCTGAGAGTACGCGGAATACCTTTCTAATGTATTCTAGTTCATTATCGGAGATTAGGTTCTTGGTGTTGTCAAAGCAGTGATTTACTTGTTCTAGTGCTGGTATGATGGGTTGACTGGTTACTTCGGGCGCCTGGTCCTTGCGCAATTCCGGTGGCAGTAGCACCAGTCTTCAGTACGAAAGACTGGGAAAAGTCTAGGCATGCTAACACTGACGGAGCGGTTAAGGCTTCTTTTATAACGGCGACGGCAAGTTCCCATATTTGCATTCAGCTATATTTTACGTTTTTCCAGGAAGGTCAGGAGTTGGGTTAATTGAACGAAACCGTTTACGTACTTTATGTACCACTACGCTAACCTTATAAATTGGCGCAGTTGTTTTACCGTACGGGGTGTCGGGATTTGCGTGATAGCGTTGATTTTTTCGGGATCTAGTAAAATTCCCAGAGATGAGACTATGACTCCGAGGTATTTCAATTGCGCCTGACAAGAGCAACATTTATCAGTCTGTAGATTTAGTCCGTTGGCTATTAGTCGGCGGAATACTCCCTGAAGGTTGTGCAGATGCTCTTCAAAACGATCATAAATTCCTCCTAAGCCTGCGCTTGTGTGAGTTCGTAACTGGGTGTACTTTCCGGTTATTTCCAACTGTATATATGTGTATCGTGGTTCGGAACACGGCATCAGTAGACAACTGCGAGATGTAGTATCCTGTAGGTCTGCTTTTTTAGCGTCGCTGGGAATATATATATATATATATATATATATATATATATATATATATATATATATATATATATATATATATATATATATATACATAATAGTCGCGATATCCAGTGGCGGAGAAGAGAGGGGTTATTTGGGACAGTTTTTGGATTGTTTGTATCAAATATTTCTGAAACAGCTGCATATTTTAAACGTATAAACATAACTGCATATATGTTATAAAATTATATTCTATGCAACTTTCTGATATGATGCGTAATTTAGCAGCAAAAATTCCTAAGGTAGAATTTAGTTATTAGTTAAACATTTTTCAATACCTGAATAACGATCAACTTTATAGGAAAATGGGCAAACATGTTTTGAAGAAAATTTAATTTTACAAAACTTTTGTTCGTAGTTTCCTAATACAAAGCCATATAAGTCTAAAAATTAATTAAATAGGATTGAAAATGTTTAAAATGTATTATACACATTTTATAGTTTTATTAAAAAGGTAATAAGTGTGTGGTATGGGGCAAATAACACAAACATGTTTTTATTAGTAGTAATAACACTATGAATATGAATCACTTAAGTAATATGAAAAATAGCATAGACATGAACGAGATATATCTGCTGCCACCACTAAAGGTTTGAATATTACAGTACTACCAAATAGCAAGTATGATATTACTTGTTGATAGGCAATTCCTTTCATTCAAAAAAAAAAAATGAGAGGTGGAATTTTTTTCAAAGCCTTATGGATGGTAACTTTGTTTTTTTCGTAACTATTGACTCACCCTATGTTTTAAGCAATTGTATTGAAAGTGCTTACACTCTATATGAAAGGCACTTCTTTTACGAGCATTTTGTTTTTCATTTCGTGTCATAGACTCCCACTACACGAGCGGCATAACGTTTACTACGCTCACCATTTACAAAAACGACTAATCTTGCTACTTCTTCAGGATTTATTTGTGGCATTTTATGTAATTTTCGCCACCAAAGCTTTTCTTATTAATTAATTAATGACACAAAAAAAACTCATATAACAATTTCATTGCTATGGACACGGCAATTGTTTTTCAAAACCAATGTGATCCTACAATGAAATAAAATTTGTAGGATAAACGTAAGGTTTCGTAATAAATCAATGAATAACGAGCAAAATGCTCGTAAAAAAAGCGTTTCTTATATAAAGTGTAAACACCTTCTATACCATTGTTTGATTAACACATAGGGTGAGTCAAAAATTAA
Source organism: Vesta saturnalis (assembly GCA_036346205.1). Taxonomy (NCBI): domain Eukaryota; kingdom Metazoa; phylum Arthropoda; class Insecta; order Coleoptera; family Lampyridae; genus Vesta; species Vesta saturnalis. Next base: position 1,329,563 of record JARFJB010002265.1, on the reverse strand, counting down.
GAAAAAAACATGGTTTGAGTTATTCCACGAGAAACATAACAAATTAATAAAATTTAAAAATTGGCCAACTGGTTTGAAAAATATGACATTAAAGTTAGGTCAAAAATCAAGTGCATAATTTTTTTAGCGTGTATGACCAATACCAAATTGAACCATACATATCTTCAGTAGTGTGAATTGTACAAAATCAAGTAAACACATGCTGCCTACAATAATGTACTGCAAGTAACAGCATTGTGCAACAATTAGAAGTTGCTAGTTATTTGAAAATTTAATTTTTAAATTTTATCAGAACCATCAACTTTTTATGGTGTAGTTACATAAACAAACCTACATTTTGCATTATTTGTGTTAGGAAGAGAAGAGGGACCTTGAATTGTGATAAAATAAACATGTAGCTCTATATTTTGACAGATAAAGTACAAATGCCATAAATTATAGAACACAGTTAAGTACAATATCAAATAAATACATAAATGTAAAATAACACAATCTCACAGTCTAACAGTTACAAAAAATTAAACTATAAAAAAATAAAAATTTGAGGTAATGAGATTCTATATAATTATCTAGATCTGTGTATAGCAAGAAGTGGATATTTAAAACCATGAAAAATATCCTTTTTTGTCTGGTGTTTTTGGTGAATTAGGTGTAACGGCTGGTGTGCTAACCAAAGATCCTGAATCTGAGATTGATTCAAAATCACCACAAGCAGCAGCTTGTAAAGTACTTTCCAATGTACTTGTCCGACTTTGCTGAATTAAGTCATTAGTTTGAATTTGAAGCTTGCCTTCATACTCTCTCACATCCTCGTAATTCATTTCAATCCAGTCATCAATCCAAGCAAAAGCCTGCCGATGCCCCAGAAGTAAAACCTCTTTAATACACTACAATTCAAAACTAAATAATAAAATCTTTTATAAGCATGTTGCTTACGGAATGTAAATAATCTTCAACTCTAGTTTGAAAACCCCATACTTCAAATGATGTCTTTACAATTTTATATGAACACATTATTGGCGTGAAACTATCTTGCCAGCCCTCAACAAGTGGGCCTCTATGTGTTTTCTTTGACTGAAAAAATCGAAGATCTTCATCTTCCTTATAATGTTTAGCACTAACATCATCATATGCTATATCTAGTTTTTCAACAGTCCTTTCTGCTAATTCTTCAGGTGATAAGCCTAAAGACTACAATAAATAATGATTAATTACAAAATACAAATAAATGAAGTTGCTTACATTATCTGTACAGCCATTATTATTCTCATATGTTGTTTGAATTGATATGCTAAGCCTTGGTAAAAACGAGCACTGTGACATTAACTGGTGAGAAATTACTCGTAGTGATTACAACATACTTACGGTATATTCCGTTACTGTATACGGATAGTAATTCCATGCTTTTTCGGTAACATAAAATATTTTAGGAACCATAACCTGGATCCAGTAAGGTAAGCGGCTGTCATAAAAGATCTGTTCGACATATACTTTTAAATATTATGTAATTTACATATACCTTGACAGGTGTATTCGTTTTTCAGTAAACCTTCCTTTTCCGTGTTTTGGATCAAAACATTCACTGTTTTCAACTACTTCGATTCCTTCACCATTACCAGATTGCTCTAAACTATGTCTTGCGATCATGTACAATTGACCAATTTGATACTGTAAAAACAATATGTATTAATTGATAGTGCATAAGCAAATTATTTGTTTACTTCTTCTACGGTTATTGGCATACATATTCGATATTCTTTGGTGAGTACCATTACAACTAATTTTATTGGTTATTGTGTACAATGATTTATTGCAATTGTCAAACTCTGTCAAATTTTATATATCTACCAACCATAGATATCTTACTTAAGTAAGATACTATCATAGAATATAAAATACCTATTCTATGACGAGATACCGTGCATGTATATTAGGCAATACTTCTACATATACTATATATTAGGTATTTCTGTGTTTTATTAATTTTATAGCACCATTTTTAGAAATTGAAATATATTTTGTTTGTCATAAAGTAGGTACTTAATTACATTTATTGTACTGATTAATATATTTAAATGCAATAACTTTTTTTGAATAACCATATCTAAAAAAACCACATGAAACGACAATGACGCGTTTGCGCATTGCCGCGCTCGCCTTCTTGGGTGACTAGAGCCGCTTTCCTTTTGCAAAATTCCTGAGCTGAGATAAATTGATCTGAGATATTCAACTCTGCTCAACTCACTTCAGTAAAATTTAAATTACTAAAAGTAACCAGTATTTTTGAACATCTCGGAAGCTGTGCAATAGCCACCACAAAACGTCAAAAACTGGCAAAAAATATAACCTATAAATCTTTAATATTACCTTGTCAAAGCTATAAATACAATTTATTTACTGAATAATTAATAATCTTGAATTAATATATTTGTAATCTTTATTTGTAAGTTATAATAGTAATATCTATACCTATTAGTTAATTTATCATCACTGTAATCTATATTTCTAAACTGTAATAATTATGGGTGACCTGTCCATAAATAAAATTATTTCGGTAAGTACTAATTAGTGAAAATAATATCACCTTAAAACATATTTCTTTTTAGTATCTTATTGAAAGCTATAGCAGCAGTGACAAAAGTTGTTTTGAAGAGCTGTTTACTGCTACTTTGGGTTTTGTTGAATCCAGCACAACTGCGGAAACTTCATTTAATGAAAAACCAAGTACTCTTCATAGGATAAAAAATTATATGCAGACAATAGAGGAATATGATGAAGATGAATTCAAAGAACATTTTCGCATGACTAGAATAACTTGTGATTTTATTATTTGTATGTTTTCAAAATGATTTGAAAATCTTCCCCTTGCAAGATCAATTGATTCCTTTATGAAGCTAGATTTGGATCAGGCATTTGAGTTCGTCGCCAATTATCAGAGGGCCTTCAATATCAAAATCTCAACACTTCAAGCTGAAGTTTTAGTGATACGTAATTTATTCAAAAATAAAAATCTTGAAATCACGTTGGAAAATCTAAAAGTTCAAGTGAAGGGGGATTTGACTCCAAATCTTTACAAACTACTACAAATTGCTGTAGGCCTTCCAATCAGTTCAGCTGGTTACGAAAGAAGTTTCTCCGCTATGAGGCGGATAAAAACATGGCTGAGAACCACAATGGTACAAGATAGATTTTCAAATTTATCACTTCTCTGTATCGAAAATGCTTTAGTTAAGCAGAAATTGTCGGCTGAACAAGTTCTCTCTGTTTTTATAAAAACAGATAGAAAACTAAAATTAGTTTGAAGTTTTTTTATTCATACTTATATGTTATATTTCCTAAATAAAATGTGAAAACAAGAAAGTCTTTTACTTAAAGTAGGTATATGACAAACCATGATGATAAAAACCAAAACTGTTTAAAATTGAGAGTGAAAACAAGATTGACGTAGTTTTCATGTGCATGCATCTATAAAAAAGTGGTGTGTACGCCCCAACAAAATTTTTATACGCACCCCTCCCCAAAAGGAGCCCGTGGGGCCTGCCCCCCCCCAGAAAAATTTTGTAGTTTCGCCACTGGTTTTCATGTTTAGCACCTTGAGGAATTTATAAAATATTTAGTTTGTAGATCAAGTAGAAACTGATAAAGTGTTACCACAACATCAATTTGGAAGGGAAAAATCTCTCCACAAAAAGCTGTGTATGTGACATTATATTATTTGGCAAATACCGAGACATGTCGGCAAATCTGATAGATTTGTTATAACCAAAAGTTCTGCCCATCGCATTATTGTCAAAACTGTAAATTACCTGCAAGAAGTCATACCAATGGATTGGGTAATGTTTCACTAGTTTTTCAAAGATCGTTGACAGTTCTGTGTGTATTTTCGTAACGTTTCACTAGTTTTTCAAGGTCTATTATTAAAGTTATTATCGTTGACAGTTCTGTGTATTTTGGTAACGTTTCACTAGTTTTTCAAAGTATATTTTCGTTTTTTTAACACTAAATTACATTAATATGCGGCTTACTGAGACAGCGCATAGAAATCTTGATGATGATTGGCTACGGTAATCGAGTTAGAACGCAGCAGGAAGTTTGTGACTTATTTAATCAAAAATACCCTAATCGTCCGCCAATATCGCAATCGACAGTTAAGCAAGATCGAGCAGAAGTTTAGTCAATTCGGTCATGTAAGATATGTTCCTAGATGTGGTCGTCCTCAAGTTGATGAAAATAAGCAGTTAGAAGTCTTATTGGCGGTTCAAGATAATCAGCATGTAGTATCAAGGCAGGTAGCAAAAATACTACAAACGAATAAATACCACCCTTATAAGATGCAATTTCATCAAGAACTCTTGGAAGGAGACTTTGAGAGGCGCCTTGAATTTTGTGAGCTTTTGCAAAATATGTGTTTGGAGAATCCAAATTTAGTGAAAAATATACTTTTTTCCGATGAACCCACTTTCTGCTTGAATGGTGACGTAAATACCCAGAACTATCGGTACTGGTCCGATGTAAATCCACACTGGATGAGGGAAGGACATACATAATTCAATCGAAAAATAAATGTGTGGGGTGGCGTTGTTGATGACATTATTATCGGGCCTTTCTTCTTTGAAGAAAATTTAACAGGTGAGAGATAACTGAGTTTTCTAGAAGAGGAACTTGTTCCAGCTCTGGCTACCCTTTTTCCTGAGTTAGAACGTCCGGATTTGCCACACCATAACATCTGGTTCCAACAAGATGGTGCTCCCCCCCATTTTGCTGTGGTAGTTCGAACTTATTTGCACGACACTTTCCCAAACAGGTGGATTGGAAGGAGCGGTGTTATTGAGTGGCCACCAAGATCACCCGATCTAACACCACTAGACTTTTTTTTATGGGGATACCTTAAAGGCAAGGTATTTAAAAGCCAACCGGCAAATCTAGATGATTTAAAACAACGCATCCGTCAAGAAATACGTCGAATAACGCCCGAAATGGTTCGAAATGTGCAGCATGAATTTGTAGATCGATTAGGCTATTGTCAGTTGACTAACGGAGGACATTTCGAACATTTGCTGAAATAAAATTATTTTTAAGTTTACGAATCTTTGTTTTCGATATAATAAAACGTTATAAAAATTATTTTATTTTTCGTTTTCTTCATGATCTTTTTTCAATTTTTAAGTTTTGAATGCGAATAACTCCAAAACGTTTGGACTTAGGTATAGCACATGCTACATGACAAATGTTTAGAATTGTAAGGGTAATCCAAAAATGCAATAAAAAAATTGGGTTGCACTTTGAAAAAAAAAAATTTTTTAGCAAATCTTTTTTGAGACACCCTGTATAAAATATTTTTTTTCGCAAAATATGCCCCGAAAAAATATAAAATCGACGGGTCCGAGCGATTTTTGAAAAAAATTGTGCTTTATGAGATATTGAATTTATTCCTTACTTTACGACCACCTGGTATGTGACTGCTTATATTTTATTAAAAAATGTAACTCATTGTTGTTTTACCAGCATCTCCAAAACTTCTACCTTTCTTCATTCAATGTCGTTTTTTACTTTTAACGCTCGGACAGGTCAATTTTACTTTTTAATTAGCCACCTATGACATAAAAATTTTACTTATTACATTGGTTTTTCTTGCCAATGACAACCCCAATTTTTTTTGCTGCTTTGTATTAGAACTACATAAATTATGGTGTAAAAAAATTGGTAGGTACCTTAGATAACTATTTTTTTTTTAAGAAAATAATACATTTACCGTAAGAAATAAAAATGTAACTTTAATGGAAGAAAATCTATAATTAAACCGCAAAAACAAACGAAATTTATCGCAAATGTTAGCCCTGAACAAATAAAAGTGCGACAAATTATTATAAAAAATTCAAAAAACATCAGTTATTAAGACAAAATTCTTATAAAATTAATCACGGCTAACTTGTTATAATAGAAATTTAAAAAAAAATTCTTTCTGTTATTAAATTGAAAATATATCAGAAATCAACGATTTTAGCTATAGGGAGTGTTTATTAAAAATGAAAGAACAAAGTGTATTTTCACTTTTTAAAATAAAATAGAGGGTGATTCATTTGAAAAAATTGACAAAATCATGTGTTCGAGTTTTGGCTCGCTCTGTATTCAATTGGTGCAATAATATAGAAATAGCACTTTCTCGTAATACTGTACCAACGTCAAAAAGTTATTCCTGGAAAAGAAATTATTGTTAGGTTGTTCTGTCTAGGGTATACAGGACGTTGAAATGAAAATGATTTTCGTGTACAATTGACCATAACTTTTAAAATACCCTGTATAACGTAATGAAACCCTATACTTTTTTTGATATCTCCTTTAATAACGGATATATCGTACCCGACGCACTAATGGCCGCACCCTGTATATATATATATATATATATATATATATATATATATATATATATATATATATATATATATATATATATATGCCCAAGATAGGGATGAACAGCATGGCGATCTTGAAAACGGTAAGAGATACGAAGGCGGTTGAATTAGAGAAAAATTGTATATAGGGCATGTTCACATGTAGTTTGCAAAAGTTCATTATTGTTTATCGTTTCTGAGATTTAAAACAAAATGCAATTTTTGGGTTTTTCTTTTTTCGTAATTCCTTGATTTATTTTAAAAGATTTTTAAAAACCAAAGGTACTTCTTCATTGTCACTTTTTGAATTCTATTAGACGGCGTTTTCAAATTTTTTATTCGACGTTTCGTCTCCGAGAAATCCAGCTTCAATTTTTTTTTTATATCGCCGCAACCAACGAAACATCCGGTATTCTATAGTATTTTTTATTACGAATTTATTATTTAGATCGGGTTGAACAAATGATAGACGGGTAACGTTTTACATCATCATAAACATCACGCCTATCGTGAACGGCCCTGCATAATCTCCAGAATGGTGATGCGATTTCAAGAATGACATTTTTGTCAGTGTTGATGCCAAAAAATAACGAGACACCAAACTTTTCCTTAAAAGCCTTTTGGTCTGATGACAGCCGATTTACTAACTATGGGCTATTTAATCATACTGACACCGTTTTTTGGTCAGATGTAAATCGACGCCTAGTTCGTCAAATTCGGCACCAAGTTAGGTGGGGATTTAATGCCTGGTTAAGTGTTATGGGTACCTCCGTGATTGGACCGTGTTTTTCAATGAAAATTTAAATTCCGCGAGATATTTGAACCTCTTACAAACTAAGGTAACAGAAGAAATAATGTAACTTTCACGAGCTACATGCAAAACATGTTTTTTCAACAAGACGGTGCTCCGGCACACAATGGACACATTATCACATACTTCTTGAATGACGAACTTCCGAACAAGTGGATAGGCAACCAGGGATCAGTAAGATGGCCTGCGAGATCCTCTGGTATAACACCTTGATTTTTTGTGTGGACTCGCCTCAAAAATCAAGTACACTAAAGGCCCTACGATACCACATAGGAATTACGACAAGCTGTTAACACTCTCACTCCGCAATGATAAGACAATACTGTGAAGCAGTGCAGGTGAGAAAACAGCGGATTATTTGAACACTTAATTTATTCCAATAATTTTGTAGTTTCTTCACTTTCAATGTTCGTTGTGTGAATGAAGAACGTTTAACGGTTTGTACTACCATTTCATTAATTTTTGCTAATTTAAAGTAAAATATAATAAAAACATTAAACCCTATAACCACGAAATCTTAATTTTGTTATTTTTCATTATTTGCCTTGACCGAATATACACATGGTTGAAGAACATTTCGTAGAATCTTTTCGATGCCTTTTTAAAATCATCGTATCCTCTTATCTATAACTTGAAAATTTGATGACCATTCCATAATGAAGAAAATATTATGGTTTTCCAAAAATGCACATTTTTGCTTTTCACCCTGTATCTACGTAACGGTATCGATTTTAAATAACATAAACCTACACTACTTTTCTTTTATTTTGTCTTCCATTTAACCGTCTTCTCCGACGGTTTCCAATATCCCCATGTACATAATTTTATATTGAACATACGGTATGTATGCAAATATATATATATATATATATATATATATATATATATTTCGACGTTAAGGCATCAGAAACGACAATATATATACGTTAACGCACCGATATATGCGTTACGGCACCATTTGACGGTGCCTCAACGTTTTCGACCATATTTAGCATTATAAAAGATATCGAGAAGTTTTATATGAAGTTATCGTGCATGCCATGGCACCATCTATTGATTTTTAAACTTTTCTGAACGTATATGAAATTAGCGATTTGAATGGGGCGTATTGAAAATTGTTTTAAAGGGAGCCACTAGTACTATATATCTATAGAAAATGCGATTTTAGTTCAATGCATATATCTGTAGGGGGAGTAGCTGTTTCTAATTATATTAATCGCCGCTACGACACCAATAACGTTACGGCACCTCAAAGTTGAATAAAGATCGACTCGTCTGTCTTTTTTATGCAAATTAGGGGCTCTAACCGCCTACCTAAAATCAGTAAATTTGTAAATAAATGCATTTATGTGGTTTGAGTTAGAGAAAATATTTGTTAAATTATGAAAACTAAAATTAAATTCCTTTATCAATTACTACTAAACATTGATGGATTAACCACAATTACGCTAAAAAAATTATAAATGAAATTGTAACCATTTCATTACTTTTATTTTTTGGTTAATTGTTGATGATGGTCAAAAACACAATAAATTAATTGCCGTAAATTAGCAATATTATGTAACAACATACTTGATTCTAATGAAACTATTTACATTTGGTAACATTGTGACAATTGTTTTTTCAATTTAGTTACTGGTTTTGTCTAAATTATCCTTCTGATTGTGTATAATAATAGGTCACGAACTGGTAATAATCTTGCTTATTAAAACACAGAAATTATTTATTAATTATAGTTATATTTTAAAGTCGGAATACATTAAATAATTCCATTTGGGATGATGTTGGATTAAGCATTTTGTAATTAGTTATTTATTATACAACGGATAAAACTAGATTTTAGCGTGAGCTGTAAATTTGTCTAGCGAAAAGTACACCGTACGTTAAAAATGACTATTACCTCGCTATAAAATGCAATATACCTTTTTTTAATCACAACAAATTTGCTATTTACAAAGAAAAATGTTGTAACATGTCAGTTTTTATCCCTGTGTGAATGCAATAAATCGCGAGATAGTATTTAAACTCAATGGTAATGACGGTTGCTTTTGGTCCGTGTCGCGAGGTAATAATCTTATAATAATTATAGAACAAAGTATTTTTTTTATATTAAATTAACAATAGAGGGCCTGAGCGCTTCTTTTAATTAAGTTATTTATTCTTGTTGACATTACAAGTTTTGTTTAATACAGTGACTGCTATAATTTAAAATATTTTGATGTATCTCTATCTTATTGTATTTCAATTATTTTTTAATTTCTGTAAATAAGTTAAAATGTTTGGGTTTGTTTTAAACTTTGATTGACGCATCATAAACAAAAGGTCTTGAATTACATTTAATTAGATATCATTTTTTAATTAAATCTGTTTTTAATACAGCACTGAAGTCTAATAAATGTCATTTATAGAAGGTCAGGTATATATTTTTTTGCTTTAATTAAACTTCAAGCTAACACTGATAACCGTCAATTTTCTTTTACGTTTATAGTTTTACTAAACCGTAACTTTTTTTTGGGTTTTGTACTTAATTTCTTTTATTTAAAAATTGCCGTACTTGTAATAATAATTAAACTATTTTTAAAAAGTTAGTGATAATATTTGAAATTTTTATCTTTATGTAAAGTTACCGATAATTGTTAATTGTACATAAACCAAAATTTAAGTTCAGTTAAATTGATTAATTTCACCCGAGATTAAGTTGAACCAAAAAAATAAACAAAAATATAAAATAATAAAATAGCAAAAAGTAAAATACAACAATTTTATTTTTAGAATAACATTAAATAAAATATAAAAATTTTTGATTTTTGATGTCTTATTTAATTGCGTTTATTGTACAAACTTGCTTAATTATATGCAAATATAATTCTTGAATTGTAATGAGAAAGTTGAGTGTCATTAAAATTTTTTGAATGTTATCTTAATCCCAACATTCATGAGAAAGTTGAGTGTCATTAAAATTTTTTGAATGTTATCTTAATCCCAACATTCATCTCAAATATTTTGAAAATATGTATTGGTAAATTACTAAATTACCTGTTTGTTTAATTTAAACTTTGAGTTAGTAAGATTTGATCTATGGAATTTACTTTCTAGTTTATACTAGTTAATTAACGAAAATCAGTACTTATGAACAACTTGTACATTCCTAAATTACTAATATTCTCACTTTATTCTTTTATGTATTCAACATGTTTTTTTTTTATTACGTCAATCAGTAATTTTGTTAAACTTTTATAAAAGAATAACCATAAAATTATACAGGGTGTTCCGTATCGTTATAATTAGTCAAATTTTGGGAGCATGTAGACTTAATTCTTCGACTAAAGATCACAAATGTGATAGGTCGATCTTTAATAGTTCCGGATTTACAGGCTTATGGACTTCTAAACAAAAAAAAATCAGATTTATGTTTGTTAATTAAATAAACACTTAATATTTTCAAAGCGCATGCAACGGAATGAATATCCGCGTGCTCTTGGGAAGAAAATCAGTAAAGTATTTTAAATAATCTCTTGCACACTTTAAATTAAAATCGATTTTGATTTTCACAATTGATATTTTAAAAGAATTTGCTGAGAGTGGTGTTTACCTTTATGAAGTTGATATAGCATAAATATCTTGACTTTCTAACCAAGTCTGAAACAAAACAAAAACTAGAGAAATAAGTTATGTTTTGATTTGGTTTACGATATTCTGATAATTTACTGTTTATGATGCCTGTAACTTCGGAACGAATAAAGATCGACAAATCACTTATGTGTTTTTGAGTCTTATATTAAAGTTTACTGTATGCTCTCAAATTTTGAATATAATAATAGGGAACACCCTGTATAATCAATTGGCCGATCACATAATTTGTAGTAAATTAATAGTCTTATTGAAAAACCGTTGACAACTTCTTGCTCGTTTTAACTAATGTAAATTACGAATCTAGGAATTAAAAGCCGCGAAAAAAAGAAACGGGGTATAAAAAGCCTGGAAAAAAGGAGCCGAAAAAAAAGCCGCCAAAAAAAGTTGTCTGAAAAAAATTGGAAAAAAGCCGAGATCTATTCTATAGAAACGCACAATCCCAAATAAATTATTGTAGGAAAAAATTGCCCGGAAATCACAAAAAACACTCCACAACCCTCATTTATACTAGAATATGATAAAATGTATGTTTTATAAAAAGAGTTATTTAACAAATTTGTCTAATAATTTCATTAATATAAATTTATTTGGTTCCATTAAATATCAATTTGTAACTCTAGACAATGGGCTTAATTTGTTTTTGTATTTATGAGATGCTTATAGCAAAATCTCAATTTTTGAAGATTTTTTTGTGCATAATGAACCTAAACTCAATAGATAATTAGTATAAATGAAAACTAAATTACAATTAATCATACAATTACTTTTTATCATTTTATTTCTATATATTTTTATAATTTTAATGTAAATTTACATATACAGATTTTTTAATAAATGCGAAACATTAAATAAAACATGTAATTAATTTTTACAAAAATTTGTAGTTGATAATCTAAAAAATATCAGCACACCTTCAAATTCATCTGATAAAGAAACAAATGATGCCCAAGTACAAAGGAAATAAAAACATATGTAAATAAATATGGATCTAGTAGGACGGTGGCACAAGTAAAAAGCAAACTACAACATTTAAAGAAATGAATAAGAATTACATATTTCAATAAAATTTAATGTATCCATTGTGTTGTTAAATTAACTAAAATGAAGTATTAAACCATAAATGTTACGCAAGGCATTCTTTTTAAATAAATAAAAATTTCAAATGAACGAAAAAATTTAATTTTATTTAGTAAACAAAGCAGCTTGTTACTCGTCTCATTATTTATCTTTTGTTACAAGTAATGCACAGTTATTAAAAAACGTATCTTTTTTTGGGTTATTAAATAGTGTATTTGTATATCAATATTACACTATCTATCTATACGTTTCGATATCACTTACAGTTATTATCTTGGTCAGTAGTATTATTCAATAAAATTGTTAAAAAAGTTCAAAACAATTTCGTGAAGTTTGAAAAGTTAAAATATGTATTTTTAATAAAATTGTTCAAGATGTTCAAAACAATTTTATGAAATAATACTACTAACGAACTGTGTTATCGAAACGTATAGATAGATTGTAAAAAAACCAAAAAAAAAGTATTTTAATATGTATAACAATGGTGAAAGCTTCATTTTTATAATGCTCGCGTATACTGTATACTTATTAAATAATATCTAAGAGTTGCACCGATTGAACAAAACTATTTTCATATTGTAATATTCAAAAATAAGTAAGTAAACATTTCTTAGTTACAGAAATAGAAATATTTGCTGTTTAAAAGTTTGATATTTGCACCCCCTTTGTTGTAGCTTCTACCTGCGACTCAAAAAGTAAAAGTGGTTTGTGACGTCAGTAACCGCTAGACCCGCCCACATTCCTATATATGATGTCTCAAGGTGTATATATCTATTCCTATATGGGAGCTCAAACGTCAAACTATCTATAGAAATTCTGGGTGCTTTAACGTCTATTTGAATAATGATGCCTTAACGTAGGATTTCCGTATATATATTGAAATGTTTATTTATTAGTTTATTAGGTATTAAATTATTAAATTATGATTAGGGATCTCAATGGGGATAGGGTTCAAGGATTTAGTTGAAGATAATATATTTTTGTATAAGAAATATCCTATACTTAATTGAATTTGACGTATAAAATTTGCTCTGAATAAGTTTTGCTTTCTAACGCATGCGTTACTGACTTTAAGTGTAAAATAATTAAAACTGTCAAAAATGTCAAATAATTAAGAAATTTTAATGTTTGGATCAAAATGTGAAAATTTAGAAAAAGAAAAGGAAATGATTTGCTTCACAGGTGTTTACACAGGTAAATAATTGAAAATTCTTAATTAATAACATAAAACAAATATAGATTGCAGGGAAATACCAATAACAGGGTTATAAAAATTTTAAAACTCACAGATACAATCCTCCTGTCGATTGAATGATGTCTTCAAACTTCAGCTGGAGGCAGGCAATGTTCACTCGGATGTTGTTGTTACGAATATCCAACTGCTATCTCGGTTCTCGAAGACACCAACTTCCAATCTTCAAGATGTTTTCTTTTCCAAAAACGGCAACCTCCAAACACTTATTTACAATGGTAACTTTTATTAAAAATGGTTTTAAATCTTTATGACTGATATCGTTTAAAATGTATTATTAGTATCCAAGATTTTTGTTAACACAATTTTATTTTAGTTACCGAAAATATAATATTTATTTAAGAGGAATTGTCCGGATAAATAAAACAACTTTTCACCAAATAAAAATGGAATTTAATTTGGTATATCAGAATTATTTTAAATCGGAAAACATGAAAACAAATTTTACACAAAATCGTGACATCAATTAATCGTACAGCAATAATTTATTAACAACGACAGGTATCGGTGACCGAACTATTTAAATTTTGACCGAAGTTATAAAAACAAGTGCTCTCGAAATTATTCGTACGTAAACTTTCTCGACGAAAATAAATTAGGTTAAGTAAACACTAAATTAGCAACACTGTTTTAATCTTTTCACTTTTGAACAAAAACTGAGAGAGAATGACTTCCTGAGCTCTTGCTTTTATAGGTTTCTGGTTGCTACAGAAATTTCAATTTTTTACAGCCATATTGCAAAATTTACAATGAATGTGATTGGCTAATCAAATTAAGAATTGTACAAAATGGAATTTTGGCCGTAACTTTCTTATACATGGTCGGAAATGAAATTTAAAACGGAAATGAAAACTATGTGAAATTTCGAATAAAAGGACACCGAATAAGCAATAAATCCTACCACTAATAAACGAAACAACTTAATCTAATCAAAATAAGCTACTAACTATACACACTTACAAGCTACACTAAAATTACTTGCGAAAATGGAATTCTGAGGACAATTTACATAAGAAAACATATCTTTTTAAATTCAAAACATTTACTTTAATGAAAATTTTAAGTTTTTGTAAATTTGTCTAGAAATCAACTTAGATTTAGCAAATTTTTGCGGATAAAACGCTGTATCCTTACAAAAACTTATTTATATTGTGAAAGAACATCTATTATTTGCTTTAAGAGCAAAAACTAAATCTAATAATATGGAAAAAGTATAAAATTATGTGAAAAATCTAAAATTTACAACGTAACCATACTTAAATTTTAAATATGAAATAAATTCATATTAAAAATGTTTTAGCACTTAAAATGTTATGTTTAAGGTTTGTACAACTTGTCTTTATTGTTCACACTACTTATTTGCAATGCATAATGTTATTTAGTCTTGCATTGAAAAAGTCTCATCGTCTAACACTGTTTTGGGATTTTTACACTATAAATTGTACGGCACTATAAATGTTTGTATGCCAAAATGTTCTAAATGTCTTTCTTCTTGTGAATCATTTATTATAAGTTTTGTCACTAATTCACTAACAAAAATGTGTCGAAAATTGTCTATACTATCCATATTATAACCCTTTTAACTAAATTTTTGTATTTCCTGCTCTTAAAAACTAAACATACCTTATCCCTAACATAATCCTAACTACATAGTCCATGTTTAAACACCTGTGAAATGTCTACTTGCCAAATTAACTTTGAAAAATTGAATTTTATTGTAAAAATTGCACTACTAAAATGACTCTACGAAAATGGTGATATTTAACATCTTTGACAATTTTGGTAGCAACAAATTGCTTTTATGATGAAACCAAACTTAGCAAATGATATTCAGATCAATTTATACCAAATAAATTTATTTTAAACACATCGTGAACCAGATTTAGTAAAATTTGTCTCGCACTTGTATCGAGCCAGAAATTACCCCTTTTATGACCCAAATGTCATGTAAGCTGTCCGATACTTCTATTACCTCTTTCTAAACATCTCAAATTAATTTAAGAATGAAGATATTTTTGTACAAGAAAATATTAAGTTCTTTAATTGACCTACCTATTAAAATTAAATTTTGAAATATGGATAAATCATGGAGATATGAAATTTACCTCTACTACCCATCCTTTATTGACTAATTCATATGTAGTACCCCAAAACATTTTTTACCCTATACGGACCTTCATATGGTAGTAAGAGTTTTGCACACATTTTCGTGCTATCTGCAACTGTCAAACGGCGTATGATTACTAAATCTCCTTCCTTAAATGTAACCTTCTTTTAATTTTGGCAGAATGTTTCTTTTCATAATTATCTAAAATCTTCCACAATCTTTCTTTGACTTCTTGGAGCAAATTTTCAACTTCAATTTCTTCTTCTTGTTGCCTCCAGGGTCTTTCTGGTATAATCTTTTATTAATGTTATCAGCTACCTGTGTTCTAACATTCGGTACTTCATTGATGCACTTCTCTATGACCTTAAGATACTTCACCCAAGCATTATGTTTCTCATACGTGAATATTCTTAAAATTTAATCACTTCTTTGATATATCTTTCGGCTGGGTTGCCTTGAGGATGTCTGATCGAACAGAAATATATCTTTATTCCCATCTCTTGAACTTCTTTACAAATTTGGCAGTTCTGAAATAAGTGGCATTGTCGGCTAAAATAGCTTTTGGCTTTCCTGTTTCTTCCATGAATTTCTCGATAGAAATCGTAGCTTGTATTGCTGTGCATTCCCTGCTAGGGTATAATTTTATAAATTTAGAAAAATATCGACGATTACTAATATATTTTATATCCGTTCTGACCAGGTACTAAATTTCCAATATAGTCAATTGCTATTATTTCTAATGGTTTACTCACTTTTATACTTTTGACAAGGTTGAAATTAGTGTGGTTCTTCTCTTTAGCTAATATGCAAAGCTCACATTTATTTATAATATTCTTGACATATGTTAAATCCTTCTTTGCATAGAAATTTTCTCTAAAATTAACCAAGTTTTCCTAATTCCTAGATGTCCTACGTTTTGTGTAAATCCGTTATGATAAATTTTGCTATATCTTCATTTACTACAACTAACTTTCCTGTATTAAAACTTTAATGATTCTATCATTCAAAATACAGTAATCCTTATATATTTCTTCTTTAGATTCCAAAATCTTCTTCTTAAGTTCTAAAATTGCGTTGAATTTTGTAAATTTCTTAATTCTTGTGCCAAAATGTAGGTTTAATTTGTTCAAATGCACATAAAACTCTATTTTCCTTAATGTCTATATTATCCTTCCTGCTTAACGCATCTGCTACCACATTATCCTTGCCTGGTCTATGAGATATGTCGAAATCATACTCCTGCAGAAGTAACGACCAATGGTACATCCTATGATTCTTAAAATTAGTTGTTTTCATAAAAGTTATTGCAGAGTTGTCAGTTTCAATTTTGAATTTGTTGCCTAATAGATAAAATTTTAATTTGTTTACTGCGTAAACAATGGCCAGTAATTTTTTCTGCTGTAGTGTATTTGATCTCATGCACTTTTAAAATTCTCGAAAGAAAACAAATGGGTACTTCGTCTCCTTGTTTTTGACATAATTCTGCTTATTGCATAGAAAGATGCATCTGTCCTGAGTATAAATGGTAACTTAAAATTAGGGTGTCTTAAAATCATATTTGTAAACAAACTTTCCTTAATACTAATAAAAGCTTCTTCTTTTCTTCTATCCCAACTCCAACGTACGTTTTTTTTAACAAGTCTACCAAAGGAATAGATAATTCAGCATATCCGAAATGAACTTACGATAGTAATTAACTACCCCAAAAAGCCTCTCAACGTTCTTAAATTTTTAGGACGAGGATATTCTTTTATTTCGGCCAATCTACTATCATTTAGTTTTACTCCGTCTGCCCTATTTCATAACCCAATACATGACTTCTCTCATAAAAAAGTAACATTTTTCTAAATTTAATTTTAAACCATTTGTGGCTAAAGCTTCCATGATTGTTTTGATGTGTAGACAGTGTTCCTTTCGTTCTTACTAAATATTAGAATATCGTCTATGTAGTGCATACAGAAATGTTCAAATCTATTTAAAATTTCTTGCATAGCTCTTACTAATGCAGCAGACGAAGAACTAAGTCCGAAAGGTACCACTTTAAATTGGTATATTTCTCCTTCGATACTAAACCCTGTGTACTTCCTAACGACTTTTCCAAAGGTATTAGCCAAAATGAATTCTTAAGGTCTAGTTTAGTAAAGATTTTCTCCCCAAATTTTACTAAGGAGCACGTCCATATTTTGTGTTTCATATTGAGGTTTAGATCTGAATTGAGCTTCCTTGCATCAAGGCACAGTCTAATGCTGTCATCTTTTTTCTTTACAACAACCAACGGATTTAAATAACTGGTCTTTGATCTTTCTATGATACCATTTTCTATCATTTCATTAATTTCTCTTTTAACCTGCTCTCTTCTGGCGTAGGGAATAGGATATATTTTGTTATGGAACGGAATCGTCTGTCACTTCAATTTTATGCATATTTACTTGCTACGCTAGGTTCTTCATTTATCAACACCAAATTTTCTTGTATAATGTTTATAACTTCTTGCTTGTAACCAATGTGATTGATATCGAATTGCTCATCCTTTATAATTCTTTCCACCTTCAAATACTGGATATGCGGTTTATATAAATTTAATCTTTTATTGTAGGGCTGTACCCAGTTTAATTCATCTTTACCAATTCTTATCTTCATATGTTGCGCATCGATAATCAATTTTAATTGCTTAATCAAATCCATTCCGATTATTAACTCCATTTTTAAATTGTTAGTTATAAACCATTGTGTTTGAAAAATCTGTTCCCCTACCTTAGCTTCAGTATGTAGCATCCTATTTATAGTGCTAAGCTTCTTATCCGTTGCTGCCATAACTTCTATTTTGTTTATTCTAATGATCTCATCTTTAAATAAATCGTTATTCTCTACGATGATTTTTTCCTGTATTAATGAAATTTCTGATCCGGTATCAACTAATCCTAATAAATTTAAATTCTTAATTCTAATGTTAACGAAAGGTAATAAAATGTTTGCAGTTTCTGGTTCTGAATTTTGTTCAATTTCTAAAAATTCCGTAGGATGTTGGTAGTTTGTCTTTACATTGTTGACAAGGAAGCTCGTATTTAAAAATTTTGAACGGTGATCTTGTCAAAGTCCTTTTGTGTTCTTTTCTTCGTCTTGGGATGCATGTACGATGGCATTGACCCAACTAATCCTTCCACAACTCGGTTCCTCCTTCTCTTCTCGTACCTGGATGTTATTCACCCTCCTATTCTGATCATCCACGATCTCTTGGTATGGCCTTCTATTTTCTTTTTGCATATCATTTCTACGATGATCCTTTCCTTCATTCTCTCTATTATTCTGATGTTCCCGTTCATTATCCTTGGCTTGATTGTTGTAATTAAATCTATTCCTATCGTAGCCATTATTATATCCTCCTCGTCTTTGTTGGAAGTTGTTCCTCTCTCTTCCCGATCTATAATTGCTTTCTCTATTGTTGCCATTTTGGAAATACTCTCTACGATTATCAGCACGATGATATTGATTTTGATAATTCTCCTGTCATTTCCATAATTCCTATTATAATTGTCTCTCCTATTGTCCTCTCTTTCGTGCCTGTAATTATTTTCCCTTCTGTCATTTCCATAATTCCTAGGGTTAAATTCTCTCTTTCGTAACTGTTCTGATGCTGTTCATGCATCGTATCTTCTTAAAATTGCAGTAGTGATGTTATATTATCTATATTTTGCAGAATAATGTTTTCTGCCACATTATTCTCCAGTTGCCTTGCTAAATATTGAACTATTTCTTGTTCATTCATCGGTGGTGTGAAGTATCTTGCTATTTGGTATTTCTTCATTACATAAATCTCCTCGAAGTGCCATAGTTTTTGTCATACTTCGCCCTTGAAAATTCTTCCCTTATTACATTTTGTTGGACATCACTCCAATATTGTTTGGTAAATAATTCCTTGAAGTGCTTATAATCGGTACATTGCTCTTGTACTAAATTGTACCATAGTTCGGCATTCCTTTAAGCATCTTTCTCACCAAACGCATTCTTTGTTTATTGTCCTTGATGTCTTAAAATATTCTTCTATATTTTTCAAAAATAGCATTGGCGATTCTTGCTTCTTGCCTTCAAATTTATATGGCATCTCTTGATTCCACATGCAATTTTCCCAGCCGATTTGAAAATTTCGAGGTGTTTCACGTTCTTTCAACTCTTCTAGGTCATGATCGTACATTCTTAATTTATTGCAAATTTCCCTATCTGTTTCTTGTTCTCATCCTATTCTTATCCACCTGAAAACATATTTGTTCGTGGATGTCTTGTATCCTTCCTACTCTATCATTTATTTCGTTAGAAGCCTCTTCTCTTAGACGGGTTTCAGTTCTAATATTCTTGTCCAACTTTCCTATCTTGTCATCTGCCTCTTCCTTATTGTCATAATCGTTCCCCATAACTTATCATTTTCTCGGTGCATGCTGTTGCTTAATTCTTCCTTCGTTTTCTCCATTTTATGCACTAACTTTTCTTTATCGTTCTCCCACTTATTCACTTGCCTATTAATACTTTCTTCTAGCCGTCTCATATCCTCCTTTCTATTTTCTTCTAACTTACGCATATCCTCCTTCCTTTCTTCCTCTGCTTCTTTCCTATTTTCTTCAAGCTTGTTGAATTTACTATCAATATTTTCCTCGGCTTTTATTCTATTTTCTTCTGCTTCTTTCTTGTCTTGCTTTCTACTTTCTTCCGCTTTCATCAGCATGGCGATTATCATGTCCACGTCTAAGCTTTTGCTTTCTCTAACTGGACTTCCCCCTTCTTGTTGTGCTTCAACATCCTTTTCTACTTGTTCCATCTCTGTAACTAGATCCTGTTTTTTCTCTTTTACCTCAATATCTTTAGGTCCGTAAACTTTACCTGATCTAGTTACCCTACGATCTTGCATTCACTAGTTGTACTAACTAAATTTGCCCCTTTTTATAAAATCCTAACACTAATAACACAATAAACAATAAACAATAACTAATAACAAATAACAATGAACAATGAACGAAAAAAATGAAAAACTAAATATCTATAAAATTTTTTTGTACTTTTATATCCAAAACTTCAAACTAAATCGTGCCCACACGTTGCGGTGCCAATAATTGAAATGTTAAATTATGTTTAATTATTTTATTTATATTATTTAGCGAAAAATCGCAATTGGGGAAAGGGTTCAAGGATTTAGTTGAAGATAATATATTTTTGTATAAGAAATATCCTATACTTAATTGAATTTGACGTATAAAATTTGTTCTGAATAAGTTTTGCTTTCTAACGCATGCGTTACTGACTTTAAGTGTAAAATAATTAAAACTGTCAAAAATTGTCAAATAATTAAGAAATTTTAATGTTTGGATCAAAATGTGAAAATTTAGAAAAGAAAAGGAAATGATTTGCTTCACAGGTGTTTACACAGGTAAATAATTGAAAATTCTTAATTAATAACATAAAACAAATATAGATTGCAGGGAAATACCAATAACAGGGTTATAAAAATTTTAAAACTCACAGATACAATCCTTCCTGTCGATTGAATGATGTCTTCAAACTTCAGCTGGAGGCAGGCAATGTTCACTCGGATGTTGTTGTTACGAATATCCAACTGCTATCTCGGTTCTCGAAGACACCAACTTCCAATCTTCAAGATGTTTTCTTTTCCAAAAACGGCAACCTCCAAACACTTATTTACAATGGTAACTTTTATTAAAAATGGTTTTAAATCTTTATGACTGATATCGATTAAAATGTATTATTAGTATCCAAGATTTTTGTTAACACAATTTTATTTTAGTTACCGAAAATATAATATTTATTTAAGAGGAATTGTCCGGATAAATAAAACAACTTTTCACCAAATAAAAATGGAATTTAATTTGGTATATCAGAATTATTTTAAATCGGAAAACATGAAAACAAATTTTACACAAAATCGTGACATCAATTAATCGTACAGCAATAATTTATTAACAACGACAGGTATCGGTGACCGAACTATTTAAATTTTGACCGAAGTTATAAAAACAAGTGCTCTCGAAATTATTCGTACCGTAAACTTTCTCGACGAAAATAAATTAGGTTAAGTAAACACTAAATTAGCAACACTGTTTTAATCTTTTCACTTTTTGAACAAAAACTGGAGAGAGAATGACTTCCTGAGCTCTTGCTTTTATAGGTTTCTGGTTGCTACAGAAATTTCAATTTTTTACAGCCATATTGCAAAATTTACAATGAATGTGATTGGCTAATCAAATTAAGAATTGTACAAAATGGAATTTTGGCCGTAACTTTCTTATACATGGTCGGAAATGAAATTTAAAACGGAAATGAAAACTATGTGAAATTTCGAATAAAAGGACACCGAATAAGCAATAAATCCTACCACTAATAAACGAAACAACTTAATCTAATCAAAATAAGCTACTAACTATACACACTTACAAGCTACACTAAAATTACTTGCGAAAATGGAATTCTGAGGACAATTTACATAAGAAAACATATCTTTTTAAATTCAAAACATTTACTTTAATGAAAATTTTAAGTTTTGTAAATTTGTCTAGAAATCAACTTAGATTTAGCAAAATTTTGCGGATAAAACGCTGTATCCTTAAAAAACTTATTTATATTGTGAAAGAACATCTATTATTTGCTTTAAGAGCAAAAACTAAATCTAATAATATGGAAAAAGTATAAAATTATGTGAAAAATCTAAAATTTACAACGTAACCATACTTAAATTTTAAATATGAAATAAATTCATATTAAAAATGTTTTTAGCACTTAAAATGTTATGTTTAAGGTTTGTACAACTTGTCTTTATTGTTCACACTACTTATTTGCAATGCATAATGTTATTTAGTCTTGCATTGAAAAAGTCTCATCGTCTAACACTGTTTTGGGATTTTTACACTATAAATTGTACGGCACTATAAATGTTTGTATGCCAAAATGTTCTAAATGTCTTTCTTCTTGTGAATCATTTATTATAAGTTTTGTCACTAATTCACTAACAAAAATGTGTGCGAAAATTGTCTATACTATCCATATTATAACCCTTTTAACTAAATTTTTGTATTTCCTGCTCTTAAAAACTAAACATACCTTATCCCTAACATAATCCTAACTACATAGTCCATGTTTAAACACCTGTGAAATGTCTACTTGCCAAATTAACTTTGAAAAATTGAATTTTATTGTAAAAATTGCACTACTAAAATGACTCTACGAAAATGGTGATATTTAACATCTTTGACAATTTTGGTAGCAACAAATTGCTTTTTATGATGAAACCAAACTTAGCAAATGATATTCAGATCAATTTATACCAAATAAATTTATTTTAAACACATCGTGAACCAGATTTATGTAAAATTATGTCTCGCACTTGTATCGAGCCAGAAATTACCCTTTTATGACCCAAATGTCATGTAAGCTGTCCGATACTTCTATTACCTCTTTCTAAACATCTCAATATATATATATATATATATATATATATATATATATATATATATATATATATATATATATATATATATATATATATATAAATTAACAATACAAGTGTGTTAGTTCATATTTAATACAATTTCTATTAGTAATGTATTTTAACTATGTAAGTAAAATATATTTTGTGGTAAAATGCTTTTTAAGATGTTAATTGCCATATTTCCTATAGAATTTATGTTCCACATTAAATGTCAGCTTCGCGCGAATAACAGTTCCATTTTATTTAGACACGTAACTTAACGTCCATTTTGTGTAACAATGTTACCATCTTATTGTGGGCCATCATTGCTACTGAATTGGTTACAACAATAATAAATTATGATTATGAAACGTAGTAGCCTTGACAGTTGTAAACAGTGCAGCTCGATAGTTGTTCCATGCAAATTGTTTAACCTATGGATTGAATTTTCAAATTATCAATTGTATGATTGTTTATTAGCAACTTGCAACCATTCTCCTGGTTTTTATAATTCTGCAGCAATGTGTTATAACCACTGAACTGTACTTATACTGGAACGCACGCTCTATACGCCAGCCGATCCTCTAAAGGCGCAGTTGCCATATGACCAGTTTTTCCCAAAAAACAAGCGACCATTTGTTTTAATCTGCTTCAAGCGCGAACAACTTTGGTTAGATTTGGTTAATCTTGAAACACCCATACAGTCGACTGCTGTTTACGTTCCGGTTCGTATGCATATAGCCATGATTCGTCACCTGTTACAATCTTATATACGTCTTTTGAAGCACCGCCATTACATTTCTTGAGCATTTATGTGCATCAGTCGACGAGGACATCTTTTTGAGATTTCGTCAAATTATGTGGGACCCAACGAGAACAAACCTTTTTCATGGTAAAATAATCATGTAATATTTTATATATGCTGGTGGAACTAATGCCTAAAGTTCCCTCAATTTCACAGTATGTCGCATGGCGATCTTGCATTATTAGTTTTTGCACAGCATCAATGTTTTCTTGAATAACAACTGATTTTGGACGACGTTCGCGAATTTCGTCAGTGAGCGAAAGGCGGATATCGTTCTACCAGCATTTCACAGTGGCAAAAGATGGAGCTTGATCGGCAAATGTGGAAGTAAGTTGATCGATGCACTCTTGTCGTAATAATCCATGTCGAAAATCGTAATAAATCATCGCACGAAAATTTTCACGACTTAATTCCATTTATTTCCTGACACGCAATCTTCAAGTAACCGTAAACAATACAAATAACGCTATTGGCAAAAAGTTTGAAGTATGTTATTGTCAACAATGTCAGACGTTTATAT
The DNA here is from genome assembly GCA_036346205.1 of Vesta saturnalis. Lineage (NCBI taxonomy): Eukaryota > Metazoa > Arthropoda > Insecta > Coleoptera > Lampyridae > Vesta > Vesta saturnalis. Next base: position 1,305,498 of record JARFJB010002265.1, on the reverse strand, counting down.
GGAAACGTAAAACGGCGCCTAACTGCAATCAGTGTTGCCGAGGCTCATAAGATAAATAGTGTCCGTCGTATAAGATGTCAATAATACCGTTTAACCATTTTCATTCATATTTAATTAATTTTTAGACTTGCCTTGCGTTATACTAAGAAACTTTTTAAAATATGTCTACACTTTTCCTTATAAAATTAATCGTTATTCAGACACTGAAACAATTCAAACTAACTCTTATATTCTACATTACGAATTTTTTGGCGCTAAATTACGCGTCACTTAAAAAAATTGAACAGCACATAATTAATTGATATGTTTAAGGTATATATATATATATATATATATATATATATATATATATATATTAAAATAAAATTTTGGCTTTACCTGTACAATAAAGGTACAATGAATTCCAGTTAAGTGTCAAAAAATTATCATTGAAATTCAATTTTTAACTTCTGACTTTGAAGGCCGATAACTCCATAACGAAGACAGATAGGAAAAAAATTCAAATGAAGACTAGGATTATTTTGAGCCCTCTATACGTCCTAGCAGTTTTGACTACATCTTTCTGGACACCCTGTGTGTGTATATATATATATATATATATATATATATATATATATATGTATATATACATATAGGGTGACAGAAAAAATGCCATGCATAGTGCCACGCGATAGAGGACACTAAAATAAGAAAAAAGTTCCTATGAACTTAGGTCCGCAACGCCTTCGTTTAAAAGATATAGGGTGTTGAAGTTTAATTATTTTTTTGTTTTTTTTAATACCTTTTTACAATGATGTAATAAGGAGACGAAATTTTGTATACAGGGGATTTTTATCATGCAGAATTCAAATTAGTTCTTTTATTACTGATAGAGGGCGCCACATACAGGTTTCCATCTTGTTTGAATCGGTCCTAACTTTTTTGCCTTACACTGCATGTCATTTTCGACTGGAAAAATTTGTTTTCCCATCTTTTCTGTTTCAGAAAGGTATACTTTATTGAAGTCGCTAGGACCAACGGTTTACGAGAAAAATTCATCCGATGCATGCAAATTATCCAAAAGCGCCAAAGTAACTTATTTGCAAAAACAATGACATAACAGTTCAACAATTAAATTTTAATAGCAACAATGAACTGCAGTGATTAAAAAATTGTTGTCCTTGTACTTGAATACATTTTTCAATTCTTCTTTCTAAGGATTGACGGCACCTTTGAAATATTCCTGGCTTATTACGGAATCTATCTGCCGATTCCATAGTTGCTCTTCATTATGTATTTCTACAGAATAAACATCATTTTTCATGAATCCCCAAAATGAAAAATCGAGGCGATTAAGGTCGGGACCACGAGGTGGCCAGGGTTCTATCCAAAAACTCGCTTTCCAATCGAGAAAAGTGAGCTGGCGCGCCATCATGCATGTAACGCATTCTACCAATAATATCCAATAGAACATCCTCTAATAACGTATTTAGTTCATTCTCCAAGAAATTTCGATACAGTTCACCTGTCAATCGATTGGGCAATTGAAATGGGCCGATTAAGTAATTGTCAATTATACCTGCCCACACATTAATAGAAAACCCATATTGGGGACTTCTAATTACGGTTTTGCAAATAAGTTACTTTGGCGCTTTTGGATAATTTTCATGCATCGGATGCATTTTTCTCGTAAACCGTTGGTCCTAGCGACTTGAATAAAGTATACCTTTCTGAAATAGAAAAGATGGGAAAACAATTTTTTCCAGTCGAAAATCACATACAGTGTAAGGCAAAAAAGTTAGGACCGATTCAAGCAAGATGGAAACCTGTATGCGGCGCCCTTTATCAGTAATAAAAGAACTAAGGTCATATTTGAATTCTGCGTGATAAAAATCCCCTGTATACAAGATTTCGTCCGCTTATTGCATCATTGTAAAAAGATATTAAAAAAAAATTAAACTTCAACACCCTATATCTTTTAAATGAAGGCGTTGCGGACCTAAGTTCATAGGAACTTTTTTTCTTATTTTAGTGTCCTTTATCGCGTGGCACTATGCATGGCACTTTTTTTTGTCACCATATATATATATATATATATATATATATATATATATATAGATAACTATAGAAATTCGTTTAGTGAACGAACAGAAGTTCAATTTAATAATCATTAATTGTGTTTTATTTAAAATTAACTTTTAAAGTACATACAGTAAAAGTTACTGTGATCCTTCATTCTGTGTGTAATGATTATAATACATCGTAACTAGGGAAGTACATACAGTTCAAGTTTGAATCGATTGTGACTTGCCTCCTCGATAGCTCAGATGGAAGAGCCCCACTCTAGCAAAGTGTAGGTCGTGGGTTCAAGTCCCACTCGAGTTAATCTTTTACTGTATGTACTTTAAAAGTTAATTTTAAATAAAATACAATTTATATATATATATATATATATATATATATATTCCGTAGCCTTCTATCTGTAAGATGTAATGTCTTATACAATGGGGTTGATTTTCTTTAATTAATGGTGACTATGTATCTATGTATGTACACTCGCGCTACAAATAACCGGCCTTTAACGGAGTTAACACTTGCCGTCGCACTATACTTTACCTTAAATGTGCGTGTAAAAATTTCACGCGCTTTTTCAAAGTACTTGTGTTCGATCTCGCTCGCTAAGTATCAAACTGTTAACCTCTGATTTCCTAACTACCCTGTCGCTCGTCCTCTTAGATAGATTCCGGAATCCATTTTCCAAAGCGTCATCATATTTTTCCCGCTGAAACCAAAACAGCGTATTCCAGAGGAGTTTTCTATCGTGCCGCGCACAAAAGCTGAAACGGCCCCATCGCAACGGCCAGGACCAATCTACCCGCGATCTTGATTTTTTTACAACAATTGTAATAATTCTTCGAAATATTCGAATTGCGCATCCATACCCACTTTACACCACATTTAGATCTAAGTTTTATGGAAGTCTCCCACATGCATGTCATTTGCTTGCGCAAAATTCAGTGAATTTCAACATCATTTGTTCTTGATCATACATAAAATTTTTTATTGTGACATACTAAATCACTTATACAAGCAAAAATATATATACATATTCTTCCTCTACACTTTAATATAATATCAACGTATCATATACTTACACGCCATACATTTACAGCAATTTTAAATAGGGGTGTTATTAAAACATTATTTCTCATTCAAATTTACTTGCGACTCATAAACATTTATAACACATTTAAATATGCTTTTACATAGTACTCAGCGATTTACTAACAATTCGTGTGGCATAGCATTTACACCAAGTTACATTATGTATACACAAAAACATTTCTCGCGCAAACTCACGTTAATACTTTACCAAAAACACGTCCTAAGCACGGGACAAGACTGTATATACCCAGTGCGTTAAAATAATCTCACATAATCCAGTTGCATTTACACCAACGAATTTTTAGTGTTAGTCAATAAAACTACGTTGACTCTTGTATCCTTACCTTTTTCGCGCTTCCTTTGCATGACTTTTTAAAATATTTTTGTAGAGAGATCGCATTAATTAAGCATTATTAAGCGTACCAAACCACCAGAAAATATATATTTTCCAGTAGTTTTGTACACTTCAGTTAAGATATATCAAAAAATGAATGCGATCTCTGTACGAATTTGCTACGTGTGTAACCTACCACGTAACATAAAAAGAGAAAGGATCTCGGCTGAGAACTCAGTCGAAAGGCAAATCAACCGTAGGGCTCTTCGTTGGCGTGGGTAGCTTTCAAGCGTAGATAGATAGTAGATATAATTAGGTTAGTGAGAAAAAACAAATTGTAGTAAAAGTGATATGAAGAGCAAGCAAGACTTGCGCGCCACAAACCTTAAAACAGTATATTATGGTTTAATGTGTGGGCCCCGTAAAGCTTGAACCGGAGAAAAGAGAAAGAAATAATAAGTAAACACTAGTTCCCGTAGTAACCTTATTTTATCCAAATTCCCACAGCAGGACTAAACACGTTTAGTATAAATGTATAAAATGTAATGATCACACTTAATTATGACATGGGAATATTTCTAAAAATATTTTATATTTTTTAAAATTTTCCCCAAAACGTCTAAACCAATTTTGCATACATGTATAGCACTTAACGAGTTTAATCAATTATCACATGAACACGTATGATATTACGAGGGCAAGCTGCTAAGAATAATAAACTTTTCCGAAAGAGAAAAAGATTAAAGTTCTAATTTATTGATTCAACTTCTCGGGTTCGTTGAAAGACCTTTCAAGGTTTTAATGTGGAAAGGAAAACTCACAGACAACAGAGTAAATATCAGTTTAAATTCGGTAACTTGACTTGAGTAATTTACATATAAATAACCCCGACAGTTAAAATTATGTCGCATCTAACCTGAACATTCTAATCCACAGTATAAAACAATGCTTAAATTTAAACATTTTGAAAGAAAAAACGAATTAGATTATAAACACAACCGGTACCAAATAGAATCATACTGCGCGAAATGTCACGAAACAGGAGCGCACGCAGCTAACAATTAACAAACGATATAATGGACGTACAACGGTTAATCACACTTGGTGTGGTTAGTGCAATTTGTTGCCAGTAAATTGAAGTTGTCTAATTATACCCACACAACAGACAGTTAACGTTATTCACAATTTACATAAATTTCCCAATAGTGAGTCACCTAACAAATGATCTACGTAATCTGGTAGTCATATGAAACAAAGAAAACTGCAGACGACAGTTCTCCAAAAGGTAATATTGCGTTATAACTTTAGTTGTATCCTCAATTGAACCACACTTTTTCAGTTGCAGGAACTATATCGACAACAGCAGGGGCAGTTTGTGAAGTACGAAAGTTTATAGTACAAATTTAGTGTTTAAGTAATTAACTCATGCTATAATGGAATGCTCTGACCTGGTTAGACGAGAAGCTGTCATTCCTATCCGGATATTACCAAACATTGACCTGGTTAATGCAGGTATAGATGAATACAGATTGAAATGCTGGCGAATAGATGGTCAACTTGACAACGTACAGCCATATACCATAATCGTAGTAACTATTAATTAATATAGAACGGTCAGGGGGAAGAAATATATATCTTCAATATAGCTTAATGATAATTCCAGTCAAACTTAAACCAATGGAAGGAAAGCGAGGAAGGAGAGGATGAGCAAGAAAACGACGTAAAAATAATGTAATCGTGAAGTGATAATCTAACAATCTTTTACTTCTTAAGATTTTAGATGAGCTTTAAATGATATAATAACGAATACTGTTAAGTATCAGTCTTGAAACTAACGATTGGTTTACTTAACATATATCGGGCACTACAAAGAAAGATGTATAGGATTACCAAAAATTTAAGAAAGGAAGGTATTTTACCCATTAACGAAAACCAATATTCTTGTATATATCCGATACAATCGGCGAGTAATAATAGTATATTACTTTATAAGGGAAGTGAGTGGGACTTGTAAAAGATTTAACAAGGCGCGGTAGAGTTAATCCTTACTGCATGTGTAAAGTAGATTATTTTTTTCACTATCAACACGATATATCGTCTATTAACAATTATTCTATGATCTTATTACAAAAATTCATTAGGAGAATATTATGTCATTGTAGCAAAATTAAGCAGTGGTTTTTTGCATTGGCACTATAGTAACGGTTTGTCTTATAGTTACTACCCTAGGAAAATAATATAATATCCCTGTCATACCAATTTTAAAAGGTTGTGTAAATATAACCTATACGTTATCTAGTGTAAGTGCTACTTACTTGATTGATAGTGAAAAAATCTTATAAAGTAGCCACATCACAATATAATGAATTACTTTTTAAATGAAAATCTCTCTTTTACAACTGATGATGCTGTCAATAAATTAGAAATAGAGGATTTTCCAAGAATGCGTTCATTTTATTTACCCAAATGGCTACCCAAAACCACATTACAGAACGTTTTTTCTGCAAAGTTAGTTATAAAGCCCATTGTTACCAATATTGTTAAGATTTTATATAATAAAATCCCATTTTAGAACATTTCTATAGACATTTATTGCCTATAGCGCCATATAGCGGTAATCAGACAGACGTAACAGTTAACTCTGAATAGGCGACTTAGAAACCAGCAGAAATACTGTAAAAGTCCCATAGGTGGCACTATTAGGTCATTTTCAAACATCTTTACTGTAATTTGAATACAGAATATCCAGAAAATTGTAGATTATGGAATACCGATTTGAACTTTGAGATGAGTAGGTAATATTGTTACACTTACGCTACAAGATGTACAATCAACTTGAAACTGAAACAAACATTGATTAATGAACTTTCGTCCCAAGTTCAACTTGCTAACACCCGAGCTCTAAACTTTATGTAAAAATTAACAATTTTAATCTCAAGATTCACGGAAGTATAAGTCTTGTTTATATACCGGGTGTCCATAAAGGTGTGGTCAAAACTGCTAGGACGTATAGAGGGGCTCAAAATAACCCTAATCTTCATTTGGATTTTTTTCCTAACTGTCTTCGTTATATAGTTATCGGCCTTCAAAGTCAGAAGTTAAAAATTGAATTTCAATGATAATTTTTAAACCGCTTCTTTCATTACTGTGAAATTTAGACACCCTAACTACCTCATAGAAAGGCATTTTTTTAATACTTAACTGGAATTCATTGTACCTTTATTGTACAGGTAAAGTCAAAATTAATTTTCGAACGGTTTCGAAAATACTATTTTATTTAAAACGTAAATTCTAACTAAAAAAACAATCTGTAAACATTTTGTAAGTGACGTTTCTCTGTTGTTATGGAAATGACCGTCATTGTTGATTGTTGATGTAAATCGGTTAATAAAAACTGAAAAAAGTTAATACCGCTAAAACTGTAGTGGAGACATGGAGGCATTTACTAATGAGGAGTGTGCAGACATGCATTTAATGTATGGTTTGTCAGAAGGAAATGCATTTTTCTCGAAAACGGTAAGAGATATTGATTTCGCACAAGAGTATCTTTTTTGTTGCTAAATGATAGGGGAATGAAACTACTATAGTAAAATTCCAAAATTGTCAATACTGTAAACAAATTGTGTTAATTTAGAATCTTAATTTTGGCTTCACCTGTACAATAAAGGTACAATGAATTCCAGTTACCACACCTTTCTGGACACCCCGTATAAACAAGGGTAATAAGTAAACTTACATCATGAGCACAAATAATTCAAAATTATAATGCGTCATGTAGAGACTAAAACTTTTGATAACATTAATTTGAGTTTAATCGTGTTAAACGATGTATGCTGTTATTCCCTTAATTTGCATATTGTTTATAAAGTTTAAGGAAGATGTTTCAATTTTGGAAATGTAAATTTGTGCATTACATTTTCGAATTTAGCATAAGATTAAAGTGATACAAAGTATTTAAGTAGTACAGTGTTTCTCAAAAATTTACTGATGCTTAGATTGAGAGCGCATGGTGGCAGTATGCAGAAAAAAGTAAACTATGCTAGTCTGTATGTAGAGCGTACCTAATTTTAACGATAATTGTACAAATTAAGAAATAAATAAAAGAACGAATTAATAAAACAATTAGTAAATACATCTGTTTTGATGATCAATCTATACCTATGATGAAAATGTAAAGTGTAATAGTTTAATTTTAATTCTTCTGGCATTAATTTGATAGTTATGTATATAATAGAAACTACTAAATTTATTTGATAGATAATAAAGTTAATTTGACTTCTAATAATTAACCGGCAAGTGTAAATACCTGTTTATTGTTATTTCCTTTTTTATTTTTATAATGTCTTCTAAAGACTTGCAATTTACGTTTATTTTTGATTTTTGAAATGTAATACGATCATAGTATAAGAACTAATTCAAGAATTTACTTCAAGAGAGACAATTAGAAGCTTTCTAAAGTGAATAAAGGGTACACAATTTGATATTAGATAACTTAAATGAATGTTCCCGGGGACTGAATGCTCACAACGCCAACATCATTTTTGGATAGTTCAGACAGCGACGACGGACACTACGGCGACGGGTATTATACCCATGATGTAAAAACACCAGGTGTAGCAACGCAGATAATGGCAGAATGGAAGAATAGACAGCCAATCAAATTCCTGTCCAGAATATAGCGCCATATTCAAATGCAGAATTAGTCACACAAATTTGTAATACACAATACAAAATTATAATAATCAAAAATTAAATAGAAGGAGGTTAATTGCGCCCAAGTGCTAATAATGACAAAGTCATAGTAATATGTAAATTGTGAATTATCAAAAAATTTTACTGTATGTATGTTGAAAGTTTGAATAATTCACAATTTAATTATTACTGTGACTTTGCCATTATTAGCACTGAGATGCAATTAACCTCCTTCTGTTTAATTTATATTAATTTAACTGTCTAAAAAGCAATTTTTCTATATTTCAGTATTGTGAGTCTTGCCACAAAAGTGACTGGTTACATATATATATATATATATATATATATATATATATATATATATATATATATATTGCTATGTATAATTGACTTGATAAATATTTATTAAGTATATACTTGGGGATAGAGTTCAATTGAATTTTGTTGGCAAATAAAAATAATACATTTAACCTGTTAATTATAAATTGAAATATTAACGTGAAATTATAAAAATTATTTTCACACAAGGAAATGTTCATGTGTAAAATTTAATAATTCTTTGCAATTATTTGCTTTAACGTGTAACAGACTTCTATGGAATTTGCAAAATGTACGCATGCGTTGCACCCTTGCTAAACTAAAATATGTGCAACTTGTCAAAATTCCAACAACGATCTTTACTTAGTATGTACAATTTTGATTTTCTTTAAATTAGAATTATTATATTTATGATTACACTTGTTCATTCCAGATATTGATACACGACGTCGCACAACAGTTATACACAAATTCAAAAAAACATAAATACAGGACATCAAAAGAGTACTCAATACAATTTGTTAGGTTATGATAATAAAATAAACTCACATGTGTTGTTGAATTTTCCATTAAATGGTCACCTTGAACTTGTTCCATGTTAACATTGGATGTAAACTTCATTCCATCTAACGATGTTACTGCCTTCCTGTTGAAAATGGTACTGCTTAATTTCCATAAATTCATCCAGCTTCACTAACTTGTGATAAATCTTCTTTGTGATAAATACGTTGCACTTGGGTAAGATGCTCATTTACTTTTATAATTGCACTTTTACCTTAATTGAATATTTATTTAACTATTGACTTAAATATTCACTAATTTTCCGGATTAATCTTGTAATTTATTCTTTCATAAAATTTTATAATTGCTAACACTTTTATTTTAGATACCAATTTGAAGTTAAAATTATTTTATAACCTCAATCATTTTTGAGAAAAATAAACATCACATCCAAAAATAACAGAAGAATTTTATTGAAATAAAAAAAAATGCGCATCAACCGATGTTGAACAACATTTCGAAATGAAAAAAAATAATAGTGTCGAAAATTATTACCGGTTATTTGTTATATCGGTTGTTTCTGAAATCTCAGACTCTACGTTAATCGCGGTTCACTTCCAATAATATTTACGTAATTTTTAACTTACATGTTAAAAAATGCATTATTAGTACTATGACTTGTTAGCCACAAAAGGATTAAAAGAATAAAAAAAGAGAGTGAGAACTCAGGAGCAATTCCTTTTATAACTTCTCATGGATACCAAAACTTTCAATTTTTTTTTAACATTACATACAAAAGATCCTTGCATTCGATTGGTGCAAACAAAAAAAATAATTTAACTAAAACATAAATTAAGCCATAACTTTTTCAATTCAATTCGGATTTGCTTTTTAAATTCATTTTTGAACTCAGGGCAAAATTCTGCATAAATAGACACCTCACATGCTATAATTTGCTTCAATTTAGTTTTTGACAATTTATACCTAAAATTACTAATATCTAACAAATTTTATATTTTACAGCTAAACTGATGACATATTCAGCTTTTGCATTAAAAAAACTGTATAAGAATACACTTATTTCACAACATTTTACATGGTTTTAGCAAAATTTCTACTTTAATACCTTAATTTTAGGTACTTAACCCAACTTTTCTTAATTTATGTTTAAATTACATATTTAATGTTAACTTCTTTGTAAAAATAAGGGAAACCTATTATTATAATTATGCTTTTATAATTTATTCTGAACTTATCTTGTCCTAAATAAGCTATAAATTTGTAAAATTCTTAAATTTTGTACTTAACCTAACTTTATATAATTTAATTTAACTTTGCGTTTTAAACATTTATATCACTTGTAATGTTTACCTAACTTGTTCCTATATATGTCTCTAACACAATCACTGTTTATCTGTACTCTACAGTTTCTAATTTTGTACTTTCATACTTTCATAATGTTAACATATTTTGTAAGTTTTTGTACATAAATTGTATTTATATTGTTAA